>JAGDQP010003836.1:70763-90362 GCA_022664845.1 Lepisma saccharinum | reverse complement strand
AGAAAGATATATGGGCCGAAACGGGACGAGATGACTGGAGAGTGGAGGAGACTGCATAATGAAGAACTCCACGGACTGTACGATTCACCAGATGTTGTAAAAATAATGAAATCGAGACGACTAAGGTGGGCAGGGCATGTAGCTCGGATGGGGGAAAAACGAAGATTATATTCTATCCTGGTTGGAAGGCCCGATGGAAAGAGGCCATTGGGAAGACCGAGACGTCGTTGGGAGGACAATATTAGAAGAGATCTTCGAGAAGTAGGTGTTCGTGATGAAAACTGGCTTGATATTGCCCAGGATAGAATCCAATGGCGAACGTTTGTTACTGCGGCGATGAACTTGCGAGTTCCATAAGCCATAGAGGTAGTTAGTTAGTAAGTTAGTGTAAAGTATAGATATCTGAATTATCGGAACAAACGTTTGCAAGATAGAATTCGAAGAGTTGATTTTTGTTATCCTTTGTACATTCAAAATATTGTATCACCTATAGTGCTACCTTAAAAATAAAGTATGCATTTCTGACAGGTTACTTTCCAGAGATTTTTTGTAATTACCTCTAGACAGAAAAAAATCCCTTGACATCCATTGTAATTCAGTATGCAAGATGTAAAATATGAAAGGAAATAAATAATTATACTCAGAGTGGATTCCAGTTTACATTAAGTGCTAATATTCTTAACGGGTTAGTGACAACGGTTGGTTTCTATTGGTATACATACTCAGTTGGACTTTTTCCATTGTTTTTATGGTTATATTTCTATATTTTTACTTCTAATATGTTTAAACAGAGCTCCTCTCCTCTTCAGATATAGTTCTAAACTCTGCCGCTGTCTGTGGTCGGATTCGAACCTGAGAACTTGCGATTTTTAGTCCAGTGCAGACATTTTCTGGCCATGCTTCTCAGCTCTGCCTGCAAACAATTGACAGTCGCATTTCGATCCAGTTCCAAGTTCGCAGTGTATGTGTGAGAAAAGAAATTGCAAATGATGCTACATTCTTCGAAAAGGAAAGTTACAGCTACTCATTCCACCGATGGCTGCTCTTGATTGCACGAATATGCACTATGGCATCACATTCGTTGACTGTTTTGCACTCCTTACACTTCTGGTGCAAATACTATAATCCCAAGCAAACAAACCAAATGTTTGCTTTGTTCAAGTTGTATCGAGCTTTCCTGCATTGGTGGATGATCTTAAACTGGATACCTATGTCTGCATTCCGGTTGCTTCTTTTTTTTACATGTATGATGGATGGCTGTTTATGACAGTCAAAGATAGCATCAATGCAATGGCTACTTTGGCCTTCATGGAAAACATAAAAGACAGAGGTGATTCTGACAGTTCTGGAAAGTTTTCATGGAATAATATCTTCTCAATTAGAGTTGATGATGAATCTGAAATAACTTTTGCAGAAAATATGTTCTTCCCAACTATCCCACCAGAGCTGGCTTGTTGGTCTCTGTTGATGAGTGCCCAAGACAGAAGTCCAGTCAATGTTACAAGACAGTTCTTATTATGTTTTGTGGTTCGCTTGGTAGAGCCTTGAGTTTGCACTTTGGAGGTACTGGTTTTGCTACCAGCGGTCGACAATCCTGGTTGACATTTCTTCCAGAGGCTTTCCTCAGTCACATCAGGAAATGCCAGGATAGTACTCAGGCCTTGGTCGACTCATTCCCTCATCCTTTCTTCCACCTTAACGTTGCGGCCTGAGTCATACATACCTAAAAACTATAAATATACAGTATTCAAATCCAAGGACTTTGATATGTCTTGAATAACTGTTGAATAAATGTAGCTCTTCGCATGTAATGAAGATAATAGCTGACATTCCTAATACTAGAAATAGGTGGTAATACGTACTAGAAAGAATTCCTGAAAATGTTACGACTTTCTCTTGCCTCTACTCTGCAACTGAGGATAGTAATTTCCATAGAAAAACAACTTAAAATGCTCTCACACAACTCTTGTGACAGAAATATTGTAGAAGGGTCTTAAATGGAAGGAATAAAAGTATCCTTTACGAAGGGCCTAGGAAATATATATCGATCAAAGAAAGTGTTGAAACAAAACCTTCTTCTTAGAAATGCTAATACTTAAGAGGTGAGCACAACAGAGTTAACGATGTATACAAGATAAAATTCGACATGTAAGTCACGGCATATGCATATACACAAAGAAATTCTTCGCAACAAACCTTAATTAAATTCTAAGAACGTTTACAAGCGAATAGACGTTGTTTCATGTTATGAAGAATTAATTTAATAGCATTAATAATGAATTCAACATCTCATTATACAACACTTTAAAAGGAGGTTGATAGTGTTTGTAATTTCCTTCTGTGTTATAGTAAGTCTCTTGTTTTTAGTTTTTGCTGTTTACTGCGAAATGAACAAACATTGCACACCGAAACATCAAAGATTACACCATATGGTGCAACATACAAAACTTGTGGTATATGTATCTGAAATACTGTATATATAAGATATATTCTAGAACTTCACTGAATCTCACACCTCAATCAGTCTAAGTCAGGGTTTCTCAACCTGGGGATCGCGACTCCTAAGAGGATCGCAGGATGTGTGCAAGGGGGTCGCGAGGGAAGGTGGAAACAAATGTAACTAGGGTTTTGTAGGTTAAAACTAAAAATAATCAAAGAAAGTATTTTATTTTGCTTGCTGTTTTTAATAATTACTAAAATTAATGGAGTTTTCTAAATATTTTTTTATAATATTTTTCTTTTATTTGGGGACCGCCTTCCACCCCTGTCTCTCTGCATTCTTTGCACAAAATAGGTACTTTCGGGGACGTACAGCACGAGCAGTTGTTCGCTCTCCCCATTTTGGGACAGGCTGTCCCTAGAGATTCTTGGATTGCCGAAATTCTGGCACTCCAAGAAGCTCCTATGTTCCTTCAGTTTAGACTTCAGGTGTTGCGGGACGGACTTTTGACCAGGCATCTAAGGTTCTCCTGGTCTTTAGTTCATGTTTAGAACATTTGCTTGGGGGGTTCCCTACAAACCATATTTGCAATTTTATTATAAAAAGAAACATTGATACATATGTGTTTAGGACAAACACATGGACAACACACGGACTTCACAATAACAACACAAACATGGACTTGATTCGGCATCTTCTTCATTTGCTGCCCCTGCAACGAGATAAGAGAGGAATTTTAGGATCGGATTGCACGTGGGATTGTTGTTTCGCCCACAAAGTTTTTTTCCTTTTCTCCTTCCTAGTCGTCTTTTTTTTACTATTATCTTCCTCTTCCTAACTCACCATAGGGTTTAGGTTGTTTTCACTTGCCACACTTTCACTCTCACTTCATTTACACTTGTGGGATAGGGGGGGAGGATTGGCAAACCATAGCCGTAGAAATGATGTTCTCCTACAAAGGTTGTCTGCATCTACCTTTGTTCTACAAAGGTTGTATGCATCTACCTTTGTTCTCCTTACTAGGTTTCCCTCCATTTCCACCTTAGATTCCTCTTCTGATTTCCCTCCCCATCATTCACTCATTTGGTCACACATACACTTGGCCTATTTTGCTGTACGCTTCCATTCCGGGTTCCAGAATGTAAGTGTTGTTTGGTTGTTAAATATTTTAATTATTATATGTTATACTATTTCACTACACTTTCCCGAAACCACATTTATTCAACACGCACACGATAAGCGTCTCTTGTGCCGAATTCCTGCACAAGGCACTCTAATTTGCCACTGGCTTCCAGCGACCAGTTATTCACTTTATTTGCTGATAATCATATTCTAATTAGTTGTTCTGAATAGTTTTATTTTGGCCACTTTTCGGTTGTTTCTAACATATCTGGATGGGTATTTGTCCACGTTTAGATACATAATGTTCGTTCGAGATGCTTGCTTGCCACCCGCGCGACGCCGCACACACGACACGCTCACGCCTCATGAAACCCGCAATCGTTAATCTTCTATATTAAGTTTATTTATCCTTATATCTATGTCATCCTTCCCCTCATATATTTCCCTTTGTAGTACCTTGAGATTTTTTATGTCAACTCCTGACGTATCAACGCGAGTTCCGGTGTTTGCAGGACCTCTGCCGTGTTTACATCCCTTATTCTATTTCTTAGATCCAATACCAAATTTTCAGTTCCAGTACATCTTAGTACTATATGTTCTGATGTAGCTATTGTATTGCAGGTATGACATAGATTATCTTCAACAAGTTTAAGTTCTCTTAGCTTCTGGCGGTATGGGTCGTGTCCCGTGAGGTAATGTATCATTCCTCCACTGGCTTCCAGTTGCACTTCCAATCTTCCAGCCACTTCCGGAAAGATGCTATAGAGTCTTCTTGCTTTCGGGCTGTTTTCCCAAAAACGTTGCCATGCACGGACTATTATCCTTGTTAGTTCTTCTTTATTGTTGATTTCCGTACCTATGATTTCTCTTATTTTGTCGTTGTTGTTTTCTTCAGCCAGTACATGGCTCCATGTTGTTTAATTTGAAGATGCATCGACAGGGTTGCGGTCGCTACCTGGAGTGCGTCCACCGGAGTGGTTCGATAGGCTCCAGTTAGCCTTATCAGCAATTTGCCTTTGGGCTCTGTTCACTATTTGAGATTGTTTTATATCGTCCATCCTGTAGCTCCAGGCACTGGCGGCGTAACACATTACTGCTCTAATCGCTTTGTCATAATACAGACTCATAATTTTTGTTGGTATTTTTAGTTCATTTGTGGCAATAGTTATAAGTTTATGGGTAATTTTCATTGCTTTATTCGTTACATTTGTTCTATGTTCCCTAAAATTTAGTTTTTCATCTACTATAAGGCCTAGATATTTATAATGTTTTTCTCTTTTTATTGATTTGTTATTAATTTTAATTATGGGGCCCCTATTACAATTTAGCTTTCCTATAAATAATACATACTTTGTTTTTTCTGCTGAGATAGTCAATTTGTTATTGATGCACCACGTTACCATTTCGTTGACGATTGTATTCGCTTTTTGTTCCAGATTAGTTCTACTACTACCTTTTAGTACGACCGCCAGATCGTCCGCATATCCTACCACAGTTTCCACCTCTTGCAGTCTACTTAGCATCTCCAGACATGGCTGGAACGTTATGTCCCAGAATATGGCCCCCAGGATCGACCCCTGGGGACACCCTCTTGTGGGTGCCTTCCACACAACGCCGTCAGTCGTATTGACTTCAATTTTTCTATTTATGAAATAGTTATTAACAAGTTTTAATATGTCTGGATGTATCCTGAGATTTTTTAGTTCTTCTAATAGAGCAGGCCACCAGAGGTTATCAAACGCTCCTGATATATCGAAGAAAATACCCATTATATACTTGCAGTCTTCAGTCCGTATTTCCTTTATCTTTTCACATAGCTGGTTGATTGCGTCCTCCGTCGATTTGCCCTTTGGAAACCCAAATTGTAATTTGCAATCTTCTAATATAATATAATATAATTATGATATTTATTATGAATACAGGAAATAAACTTATGTTTTGAAATGAAAAGCAAATATTACACAAAATAAAAAAAAAATTGTGGGTCGCCGCCTAGAAAGTATAATGAAAGGGATGTCGCTGGCTAGAAGGCATGGTGAAAGGGGGTCGCGGGATGAAAAAGGTTTAGAAACGCTGGTCTAAGTGAATGTTCATTGCTTCATTGAAGCGCCTACAGTGAACCATAAAGTTCATTCTTTGAACGGTGAAATCTAGTCATATAAAAAGGATCTGCCAGTCTAAGAGTAACGAAATTAAAATGATCAGATCAACTGAGGTCACTTAACCCTGAAATTAGCTTCTCTCTGCCCGCTTTGAAAGAAAGGATTAAGAATGTCCTGGTAAACTAAGGTGGCTCAAATAATATCTGAAATCAATTTCTGCTTCGGTTCCAGACTGATAAATTAGTGATTCCACCAGACCCCCCATTGCCACCACCACCAATTTTAACGGCGAAAAATTTATAGAAACCGTGCAAAACTCCACTTACGCTATCCCATTTTTCACTTTACACCCCCCTCCAAACTCAAAATTCTGGCGGAATCACTGCGATAAATTGAAGTTAAAGAGAACTAAAAAGTACACTTCTTGTACACTTTAAATTAGTCAACCTTTGATCACTTTTGTGTACTTATACACTTTGTGCACCAGATGTCCTCATAATTAATTTGCAGCGCACTCATTTTTGTATGGAAATTCTCCAACAAAAAGGGAGAAAAGTGACATTCAATCTATCATTCGTGGTTCAGTTGGTTGAAGTAAAAACCTATCTTCGAGACCAGCCGGACTAGATCCCCGTTCACGCCACTTTTTCCTCCTTCCTTAAGCTACCAATAAAAGCTTATATTGAAACGCAATAAATTATGTGAACATTTGTACAAAATGTCTTTAAGTAATAACACCAGTCAATAATGGAAAACCTTTTCTCTTAATTTTAGGTGTCCTGACTCTATTTCGGTGTGCTTAAGTCGAAAATGACGTTTAAAAAGTTGCATCAGGTACCAAAAGTCAAAAATTGCATGCATATATCGTAGGAAGACAAAAACTATACTGTCACAGTGCAGCCTTTTAGTTCACGAACCGTCAAGGAAATGACACATCGTAGTACATAAATATAGAATGGTGGGAAAGGGCTACATTTTGGAATATATTTTTCACGTGGCCGCCATCTTGAAATCCGACATATTGAATGGTGGTCATTTTTTTTTCAAACAGCAAATGGGTCGTGTGGCATATCAAACAACACGAAAATGTTCTCAGAAAGTCGTACCCGATATTACGTTTGACCTACCCGTTACGGTGTCGGTCATTTGCGGTACATATGTTCATTTATCCATCAGCATCTTAACTCCGATACCGTAACTTGTAGGTCAAATGTGACGCATGGGATGGCTTTGATCGATATGTCACACGACCCACTTGCTATTTTAAAAAATTGACATCCATCCAATATGGCGGATTTCAAAATGGCGGACACGTTCGTAATGTACTCTAACATGTAGCCCTTTCCCATCGTTCTACATTTGTGTACTACGATGCTTCATTTCCTTGACGCTTTGTGAACAACAACGCTAAACTGGGACTTCCGTCTCACTCTGTAGTTACAAATATTCATAACTTTTATCGGGACTGGTGTAAGCCATAGTGCTGTTACCGCCCATACAATTCATTTTATCTTATCATAACTTTTGTGACAAAATTGTGGGTGATTGAGAAAAACTGTGACTATTTTTGAATTCAGAGTCCCAAAAAACAATATATTTCGTACTTACTTTCAAAAAAGGTTTTGTGGCCCTTAAATTTGTTCACCAGCGTAATCAATGGTCAAAAAGTACGAAAAAATTATCATCAGTGCACTTTTTGGAAGTGAACAAGAAGCGCAGTTTGCATCACCTTTATGTTCTTCTTTTTTATCACTTTTATACATATTATGGATAACACACTTCGAAGCCGCCACTGTTTCTAGCTCAGACATGAAACTATTTGTACTGTCACGCCAGGGTCGTTGGCTCAACACGAAAGGAATTCCTGCATTCCCGGATTGGAGTTAAATACCGAGACAGCAAGATAGAAGGCAAGAGAGGTTAGCGAGAGTCTACCGAGTGGAGTTTGGAGAGATCGCTGTGAGTCTGAGCTGCATTGCTCGAATTACGCAGGTCCTGCTGTTCGTGACCTGCCCGCCCAGGCTTTGGGCGCCATAGAGCCAGTCATTCTATGTGACATAATGGATTGAACTAGCGAGCTAGCTGTTCTTTTTATGGTTCGGAGCCTTGTTGGAATTTGGGAACGTCGGAGCCAGCAACCCCTATCTGAGCCCTCTTTCTGGTAAGTGGAACTGTGATTCGGAATACTTGGTATGAAATTCATTGCCGCTGGTGGGACTCGTTCCGCCCGTTTTCCCATGATTAGTGTTCAGTCCTAGGGTTAATAAACCCACCTTTTTATAAGAGTTGAGCTTATTGTTCCATTTGGTTCCTAGTGTCAACTCCCCCATTTATGTCTACCTTTCAGCTACGTCGTCCCAGAATATCCTACCAGGTGTTGTCGCTTCAAGGTAAGGTTTTCCTCAGGTTCACTAGACGAACACTGGGAAGGATATTCACCTCCTTGATCCCGGTTGGTTGGAGGCTTCATAGTAATTGTACATTACCGGAGTATTCTCTCGGTATTTACATTCCTTGGTAAGGATTGCCTCAGTCACGTCAGGCGAATGCTTGGAGCGTACGTACTCAGACTTAAGAGACAGAAAGTCTTATGTCCACAATATATACTGCCCCGCTGGTCTAGTCGGTTACTGTGGCTCTGTCAAGGGATTTTTTTGAAAGCGAGACAGTAGCGAGAGTTTCGGCTCTCCTCTCAAAACACGTCTGGTCAGCGTGGGAGCAGTAGACCAACTCCTTGCTCTGGGAGAGGCCTTGTCCAGTAGTGGATTGAATAAGGCAGTGAATTATTATTATTATTATTATTATTATTATTATTATTATTATTATATAATCTTTTATTTCTTACTTTTTTGTTCTTCGTATGTTACATTATTTGTACAGACTCTTTCTTCTATTTACAGTATAAGTGATGCCCAGATTCGGACAAAAAGGGATATCTGAAACTCGGATCCAAAATCCGGATCTTCGGGGATTCGGTTATTCGGTAAAATGTCATGCGATTTCGGTCGCAGATTCAAAGACCCAGTATTCGGACTTCGCTCTTATGATGCATCTGAAACTGCGATGCCGGGATGGTAAATTATGAAAGGCCCTGCCCAATACTTTCCTCATCCTCTACCTACCTCATCCCGGCCGGAGCTGAAAGTGACAAAAGGCCAATAATAAAGCCAATTTAATTGAACATATCTGAAACTCGAAAAATATATTTTATATATTTGTGTATTTAATTGTTATTGTTTTCTTGTCCAAAGTTATAAGAACATGTCTTTTAACGTTCATTATTTTTTTCTAAAATACATGCTTTATTTCCCAAAGCAACTGAATCTGGGAAACAAGTTTCGTATTTTTTACATCCCTGAACGCTTAAAAGGGGGGCAGGGAGGACATATTTTTGTTCTTTTCTTTTAACAACGCAATGTTTATTGCGTAGTGACTGATAATTACGGCACAGGGCAAAAGGTAGGAACAGGTGTGGATACAAATGGTTGGTGATGGAGGAGGGTGGGGTTAGAAGAGACACGAAGGTGCTGTTGATTATTTGTTTTCCTTTTGTTACTCTAATATATGTATTAGTGGCCGAGTATTTCCCATTTCTCAAACAATATCAACTCAGTATACGCGAAATTACTGCCAACTTCTCACAGGGATTCTGCCAGAATTTTCAATTTGGGGGTGTAAAGTCAAAATTGGGAGGGTGTAAGTGGATTTTCGCGCAGTTTTTCGTAAAAAGTTAGATTTTATAACGTAAATAATTAAAGTTGGTAGGTGTGCTCAAGAATATGGGGGATGACATCATCCACAGGAGGGGGTCTAGCAGAATCACTGCTTCTTATAACTGACATAGTGACAAAGGTGCTAGGAGCGATGTATGTCTGCACAAATAAATTATTTTGAAGGTGATGGTAGCCAAATGTATGTTCTTTGCTGTATTTAAACTCAGTCTCAGAACTTTTTGATGCCTTGTATGGACATTAACCACAATGTTACACGTAAGTAATGACATCACATCTACGAGGTCTAGACGGAGGATAACACAAACAGAACGTAATAGAATATAAAGGATACGAAAGTTATTGTTCCTTATACTTTACAACCGAGCGGCCGTGGCTCAGTGCCTTAGCATTCGGGAGCTCATGGCGTGGAATCAATCCCAGCGGTGACCATCCTGAGAGAGTTTTCCAGGGTTTTTCCTTAGTCACACTAAGCAAATGCCGTGATGGTATCTTCCATTTAGGCACTGGGCAACACCTTCCCGCAACCTTTCCCCTCCCTTATCCCGGCCTCTGCCTTAGATGCGTAAAGACCATAAATAAAATTCAAATTATATTGTATGTATTGTATTATGGGAACAATTTGAAGCTCCTGTTGTCCTGAGCGAAGATATTACAAATAAATGCTATATTTGCAAAGAGTGGAGAATATAGGTTCAATCCTTTACCGTTTCCCTCTGAATGTTCCTCGTCTTTGGTAATCCCATTGCTTTCCGAAGTATAGTGGGTCATATATGTCTTTATGTGTGTACCTAAACGATCGATAAATCCCAAAGGACTTTGAAAAATAAGGAACTGTACCAGGTTAGTTCCACAAGACAACTATTGTAAGATCAAAGTATACATTGTATGGAAAAGTAGGTCAATGCCCTATGATACAAGACACGTTAGACAACATACAAGACACATATGTATGCACGAACAAAAGAGAGAGAAAGAGATTGAGAGATAGAAAGAGATGAGGACACGATAAAACGTCATCAACCTGTCTTCTTTGTATCGTTGTATGTGGAGCCAGAGTACGTCCGATGTTAAAGCTTCAATTTCCAGCGTCTTTCCGAAGGACCCTTTGAAGTTTCACAAACACTCTCTCTCTCTCTCTCTCTCTCTCTCTCTCTCTCTCTCTGCCTCCCTCTCTCTCTCTCCCTCTCTCTCTCTGTCTCTCTCTCTTCCTCTCAGCTACCCTGCCTTCTGACTGCAACGAAATAAAGCGAAGGAGGAAATTACTTTGATGGTAATTCTCAGACCATGTACACAGAACCTTTTAAGTTCACAGGGAAAGATGGAATGTTGAAAGTCAAGAACTCAGAATTGAAATAATTAACGTACGGCTAGGATGGAGAATGAATAACGTTTCTCGGAACCCCTACTGTTCCAAAAATCATTTTAAAAAATATCTGGAGAAGAAACGAGAGATATTTATCACATTCAGTGGTAAACTACATCAATACTATCGCTGAAACGTGTAAGACAACTTCCCGAAAATCATACTCTTTTATCATAACGGCATGCTTTTCTGATTCAATGCCATTTAATGGAATATGTAAGACCCAGATTTTCAGACTATGTTCAATTCACCGCCTGGTCAATCTATAGCTACCTTCGCCACGAATTGGCCGCTAGATGGCAGGCGTATTCAAGGGTTGTTCTGCTACTCAAAAGCATTAAGTGATGCCGTTGCAATATGGAATTTTGATTTCTGTAAGGACACAGAATGATTGTTCTAAAGTAAAAGATAAATATGGTGGATTTTATACAAAACTTAAGTGTGAGCAGAAGTCATTCTTCGTTATTTTCATATTTTTCAATTATGCGAGCGATGAGAAATGCTGATAAATAAAATTTGCTGTAGTGTATCTTAGTCAATAAAGCTTTAATAATAACTTCAAGTCCATGACAAAAAGAAGCTGGATAAATCTGACCTCGAAATATTTTCAAAGTGTAATAAGAGGAGTCATACCCCAAGAACACGAAAATTACTCCCCCTCCATGAACCCCTACCCGTCCGCGAAAGATTTCTCTAGAAGAAACTATAGTTCTAGCGTTGCTTTCACAATTAGATAGTACCTGACAACGATACCCATTAATGTGCCGTAGTATGGGAGACTACAATATATAACCATAACAAACAACGCCATAGAGACAGAATTAAATAGAGTACAGTACGACTAGTACTGTACAGTACAAAAAATAATTTTAAAAACATACGTTCCTTAAACAATTCGTACTAAGAAGTTATTATTTCTTTATGCATAATTAAAAAGAGAAACATGGGGGCACGCTCTCATATACAGTCACTTTATAAATTCTTCAATTGGCGCACCAAATGCTTTTCTTTTTAGTCATGCATAAACAAAATTAATTTTAACTTTTAATGCGAATTGTTTAAGAAAATAATGTTTTTAGAAAGTCCTTTATTATTTTTCTAGTTATTTCGGTGTTCGGATGCTTTTTCTCAAGCTGATCCTGTGACCCAAATCCTAAATAAAGTGTTCTGCAACCAATCAAACGGAACGTCGTTGCGGGCCAGTATTTATTTTAGAATAAGGAAAAAATACTAAAAAAAATATGCTTTTAAAATATATAAATATATAGAAATGTATGAAATTAACAACGGAATATTGTATTGTCACCCAACTTACGTCGCCGTGCAAGATTTCATTATTATATGACGTCGGAAAATGAATTAAATTAACGTTACAAGATGTGAGGACACGATGAGCCATTGTGAATTAAAGAAAAGTATGTAATGATATTGGTTTCAACGTTCGTTAAGCGAAGGCAAAATTACACACCATTTCAAAAATAAGTCTTTAAGCGATAAGAAGATAAAATACCTCAGTGTGTTTTTACTCAGTAAATGGTATTATCTGTCTAGCTTTGTTATAGAAATCAAGAAAGTAATTTGATTCACAGTATCATGAATGTTGTAATCATGAACACTTACTTCTCGAATCAAGATCTCTTCTAATATTGTAATCCCAACGAAGTTTCTGTCTTCCCAATGGCCTTATTTCCTCCGGTTTTCCAACCACGAACATACTCTTCGTTTTCCCCCATCCGAGCTACATTACCTTCCCATCTTAGCCGTCGTAATTTCATTATTCTTCCAACACTGGGTAAGTCGTACTATACAGTCGCCTCCATTCTCCAGTCATCTCGTATATCTTTGTCAACACCTAATTTTCAAACACACGCAATTTATGTTCATCTCCTAGAGTCATCTTTCGCAACAATAAAATATTACCGGCAGAATAGCAGAATTATTTTTAAAATAGCATATTCTAATGGAAAGAAACAGTAGTGGTGACCAAGCAACACCTTGTTTCAATCCGCTGTCAATCTCGAAAGTATTTGATATATTATTCATTACCTATACATATTCGGCTCATGGGGTCGCTGAGACACATCTTAAGTAGCTGAACAGTTTGCTTTCGAATTCCAGATCATACTAGGATATTACATAGTTTTCACCTTTTGATGGAATTATATGCTTTCTAAAAATCTATGAACAATCGGTGAAACGTTCCATTGTATTCCAGTCAGAATTGTCGTCTTTCTATAAATCGAAACTATTACTGAGGTTTTCCATTCCTTTAGATGTTCCTCCTGTCTCTCTTATTACTTCGTTTACCGCGTTTCTGCTTGTTATATATGCTTCTAAGTATTTAAATTTGTTTACCTTGTCTATGATCTCATTTTTAATCGTAATGTTTCTATAGGCACTGTGCAGGAGAAAATAATCCACGGCATGTACAACTGTCTACCTGCAAATAAAATAAATGAATATAATGTTTACATTGCAGTTGTCGGTTTACAATGTAAAAACTTTCCTGGACAGCGGTTTAACTTTATTTGGGAACCGAAATACTTTGGTTGTATGCTTTTTCCCTATATTCGTGTAATAACAGAATGATCGGACGAAATCCACAGGCTTCCTTTCTTCTCACCTTCTTTGGTTATAACACGTAATCACTTTTTACGTTGTTCATTGTCTGCCGGAATTTCGTGAAATGATACTCCACTGTATTCCGACTTTGTTTTTGCCTTACAGAATGGTACGCAACAATTGTGAACCTTTCTTTTCCTAAAACTCTTCGAAATATTCAGCTTTCCCTATACCAATACTCATGAGTTACTTACTAAAACGGATGAATTGTGCTGCCTCTAGCGTCGGAATTAGGAAGCTAATGTTCACGCGGCAAACAATGCTTTTTGAAGCGAATGGGCACCCATTGGGCAGGCAGTTATAGATTCAGCAAGCGGTGGTTCAATTACTCAACTCTATACTTTGTTCAAGAGATGGCGTATGGTTGAAGAACGAAAAAGAACTGCGACAGGGCAGTCAATGAGAGTAGAGGGACAAATTTCTGTATCATTGATTTTGTGTGAGTGTCTTGTTCACAAGTTTCACGCACATTAGCAACAACAAGAATTCGGTTGCAGTCTATCACACTGAGCTGAAACTACCGAGCGTAGACGCGGCAACGTTGTAGCGTTTATTTTATCCTTGAACTTTAAAACTTACGTAGCTTCTGGTGAATCAGACGACAATTTTGTAAGATAAAGCTAAAATGAAGCTCTCCGATTGCATCTGGAGGTACTTCATTGGACATCCCTTGTACGATGCTCACCCGCAGTGTTCGATTTGTCGGGGGGAAGCCGGGGATTTTCCCTGGCCTTTGAGGATTTCATCCCCGGTTGTTGATCCCGAATATCATCCCAACCAGGGATATAATCTTTGTACTTCTACTTAAAGAGGTAGTATGTTGAAATTTACCAGCAACCACTAGATTTAGGATCCCTTCGTAATTTATAATAAATTGAACACTGCTCACCCGCCTTAAGTCTGTGGATAAATCAGTTCCAGGAAATATGAGATTGGATAATTGTGTGTGTTTTGAGAGGACGAAATGAAAACGTGTATTAATGTTAAGGCTCCTCGCTACACCCTGCCCCACTTTTTAACATTTTTAAAAATATCTCAAAATCTAATAGCATCATCAAAATTGTACGAAGATACGTCTCTAGTACTTAAAAATTATCATGAAATGCAATGGACAGCGATCTCGAGATCTTGTCCATTGATAAGTGATTCGTTGTCAAAGATTATGACGTCATTATTTAATTAAAAACGTATCACTCATCAATGGGCAAGATCTCGAGATCGCTGTTCATTGTATTTCATAGTAATTTGTAAGTACTAGAGATGTATCTTCTTATAATTTTGATAATGCTATTAGATTTTAAAATGTTTTGAAAAATGTTAAAAAGTGGGGGAGGGACTAGCGAGGAGCCTTAACATTTCTTTGCTACACCTAGTAATTGTCTAACTGATCATATTTTACTTAAAAAAAATAGAAATCAACAATTTGTCACTGTAGAGGAAGACTGATCAAAGTCCACTTTTTGTTGAAAACTAGTTTTATGCACAAGATGATTTGACTGTTTTTATTGTGTAAAAGTAATCTATGTTTGGTACCCTTCTTAACAGAACAAACCTATAAATTTCCTTCTACGCACTGTTAAAGATAGAAAAATCTTACTTTAAAATGTTCATTTTCCAAGAAGTTAATAAAATGGACCATTAGTGCCCAATTGTGAGCTTTACCCGAAAGTAAGATTTATTTATTTATTTAATTTAAGATTTCAGAATTAGAGTACATCAATAGTTATTACTATTACCTTACTAAAGCAATAATACATTTTCATTGTATAAATTTCGCACACATCTCAGCACATAGAAGAAAGAATGACGATTTTACGTTAATAAAACCGTTCAACGGTTTAAACGTTTGATCTTTGATACAACTTTAAATACAACGTTGGAGAAATGGATTTCAACAAGTATTTAAATGTAAAATCAATGTTGATGTTATTGGGGTATAATGTTCCAGTGGTCTCTCTGTACAATGTTGAATGCGTTGTCCTCGTAATGCAATTCTCCTTGTGGTAGTCTGGTTATTGTTGATGTTTTTGTGGTATCAATTAGTTATTTTTAAGGTGTTATTTTTGGTAAATGTTCACGTCTAACACAGAAAATATTTTCATGTACTCTGTTTGGTAACATTTTATAGCTGTATTTCCAACCTGCATGTTTACATTCTGTACTAGCATGTAAGAGTGTTTCTGTGTTAGTTTGACTTGAAAAAGCATAAAGCATTTAGGCGAAACGTCGTATTCTCTTGATACTGGGACAAAATTAATTACACTTGATTAGATTTAAAAAATGAGTGAAAAGACGCACTACATTCTGAAGGGCGAAATATATCATCTTAAAATAGAGGAAAGCGGGATTACTTTTAAAGAGTGGACTTTCTTCGAAGAAAGGATGAGAAATTTCTTCAAACCATAGGCATCCCATCGAAAACATGACATTTTCTATCCAAAACAAGTGTGTTTCGTTATAAACCACTCAGTTTGATTGAATGGTTCACAAAATAATTTTTAGTTGTGTTTCTCCGTCGTGCTGCTACATGGATATGGACTGCTCTTCTGCTGCTACATGGACCATGAATTCTAATGCTCTGTTCAAACGCAACAATCACGGTTGTGCCACCACGTTGTCTCATAGTTGGAAATGGAACCTTTCACACGTGGTGACGGTCGCACTTTTGGTGGCGCGGCCAGAATTCTGGTGGCGGTAACCCGCGACTTTCCGAGTCACAAAGTCGGCAGCGCTGCCACGTCGTTCCATTGTTTCAAATGGAGCCGTTTACACGAGACGCAATTTTCTGAGCCACTAGAGGCATAGTTAACTTTGACAATGTTGTATTAAAAGTTTAATACCGACGTAGGAAACTTCACACTTCGACACAGAAAATTTCACAGTCGAAGTTCAGTCAAGGTCTACGATATGGGACATAACTGCTAAAGAATATTCAAACAGGGAATTGAAGAAGAGATACTGTGAGGAGCTTGTGAACATTTCTATAAACAAAGAAGGAGTCTCACCTGCAGAAGAAAATTATTTTTAAGGTTCACATTTGTAGATATAGTAAACACTGAATTGTTAGAATTTATCTATGGCCTTTAGGCATCTCAGGCTGAGGCCGCGATGAGGAAGGGGCTAGTAGGGGAGGTAACGGCCAGGGCGTATGTTGAAGGTACCATCCAGGTATTTGCCTTGTGTGACTAAGAAAACCTCAGTCAGGATTGTTGGCCTCTGGGTTTGAACCCACTATCTCCCGAATGCTAAGCTAATCCTCCACCACTAAACTACGGCCGCTCGGTGGAAAAGAAAACTCTGTCAGGATGAGTGGTCGCTGGGATACGGCTGGGATGGGTGATTCCACATCTATAATAATGAAGAGCGACGACAAATTCGCTCTAAAAACTATTAAACTTATCTTAAATAATATGTACAGAATAAAATGTATGAAAAGAAATATTAAGTAAATTATATTACATTAAAAGATGTTGTGATCTATAATACCTTAGGGATATTGGTAACCGGGAAGAAAAATCAAACAATCCACGTTTTTGCTCTGGTGCACCGTATATCAGATTTGACATTACACAAGCATTACACACTCAGGTGAACGTCACAACTGTGTGAGGCCGGATCACAATGAATTGTAGAATTTCATGTTCAGGAATGAGTTTCCGGAAATAGTATAAAAACCTCTGTAAGGGAGAAGTAAGGGATCAATCAGTTAGGTTAGGCTTTTCAACTTAAGAGAGATTTTGCTGTTAGAGATCCTTCCCTTGCATAAGGTGAGTGTCATGGGTGCTTTATCCTTGAGTTACTAACATGGAATTTGTTATATTCTAAATCTCATTCAAAATCGTCTTCTAAATCTTGCTCACAATTGATATTAGAGCCATGGAAATTCGGTAGTTGCCAATTTTAATTGAATTAATTATACTATTTCCTTCCCTAATTTGTACACGTAATTAATACCTACGCTGTACAAAACACTACAACACGTACACAACATAGCTACGCCAACATTCAGCCGTAATGGTCCTCAGCCAGGTTTTCACAATTAAACTTAATACTATATAGACGAGTGAGACTGAGGAGAAGTTACGCCTCACGCTTGTTCACGATAAGCTATTCTAGAAGTAACAATAAGTACAATAACAATATTTTTGTATTTAACAGAGTTTTGTATCTCTGTCCATCACTACTTTTCAACAGAGGCTATCTGAATTTCTAGCCTAATTTATTCATTTTGAAAACGTGAAAACGTTAGATCAGATTTCTGTCAGTGTCTGACTGTCGATCTCCCTGTCTGATAGTCTATCCCCACTATTAACTTTTGAACCCAAGAAAAGAAAAGAACACAGTAGTCGCTGCTTTCAGCTCCATTTTCGAAACACAAAGGCTGGTGGCGCGATCATGGTGACTTTAAAGTAACGATCTCCAACAAAAGATGGCAGCACTACCTCAGTATATGTCTAATGTATTTTTATCGTTGTACGAAACTTCAATGTTGCTCCTTGATACCACCCAGTTTCCACCTCATTTGTAATCTATAGTATTTGCATACCATTATGTTAATTTGTAATAATTCAATCTGTTTATATGTAAATTCTTGTAGGTTATATGGTAATTTCTTACTGATTTTCTCTCCCCCCCCCTCTTCTTATGGTCGACCATATCACAACTATCTTCTATTTCTATTTTTCTGCAATCAAGGTATTAATTTGATAATGTATAATATTATAATGAATGTGTTTATTAACTAAGTAATAATTTACATGTGTGTATGAGTTATTACTGTTGTACCTCCGAATTTCAGCGTATTTATATGTGATATCGATGTTAAATTGTGAATATTTCTTTATTAATAATCTTGGATTATTTCAGTACTTCATATTATGTTAAGAACTTAGTTGGCTGAAATTTTGTCATTTCTTGTATTTTCTGCTCACCAGCGACGGGTACAGCAGTGGAAAATTTACTGTATAACGGAATTCAGCCGGTTTCTTTGTAAGTATATGTTATGTGCTTTTGCGTTTTTAGCCAGCTAGAGGAACCAAATTTGGAATTGAGGACCAGAGTGGACGATTCCAAGTTCACGGAGTCTTCGTTTCTTTTCTTCTTCTTCTTATCTTCTGCTCGGGTTTATATTTACGGTCCCAAACCATCGGAGCTCATAACGATTCAGCTCTTGGAAGCAGCAACATATCTTTTCGAAAACCCCTCTCCATCATGCAGCAACTTTTTCAGAAATGATGTCGAAAGTAAATTTAACTTAGTGTTTAAAAACGAAATGTTGAAGATAGAATTTGGCAGGACAAGGTTAGAGTCCTGTTGAGAGGGTAACAGGCGATACTGCAGAGAAGATGTGCGTGAGTCTTGTTTTCTTGTTACCCGTATTATTTCAAAGTTTCAACGACATTAGCAACCCCTGTTCCCCATTCTGATTTCGTGTTTGGGGAATTAAGCACCAATTTTTAATGTCTTTCTTTCAGCATTGCGCACATGAAAAAGATGCCTTTTGTTTCATTGGTCGTAGGTGCTTATTCTGATTGATTTGAGGAATCAATCGAGCTAGCGTTGGCCTGTAAAATGCTAGTAAACAAGACTTCCTCCTAAGAAGTAATGTGCACCCCTAACAATTTATGGAAACTTGAGCGATGTCCGGTCAATTCGTTCAACTTTTGTCCCAAGAAGGTGTGCAATTCATGGTTGTAGGGCTCAAATAAGCGATTGAAAATTTCAGGGAACTAGTTCCTGACTTGCATAAAGAACCGAGTACGGGTTTGGGTTCGATTCCCACGACAGTATTGTTTCTTTTGTGAAGAACTGAACCAAGTTAATAGTTGGAAGCGTAATTGCCGGCCGAATCAGCATAGTAGGTTGTGTCTGAACGTTTTGCCTCCACGCCGCAACGAAGCCTAAGAAGATCAAAGTTTGTATATATATATATATAAATAATAAATCACAGCCATATTCAATCCACTAGTGGATGAGGCCTCTCCCCGAAGGGAGGAGTTGGTCTACTGCTCCCACGCTGACCAGACGGGTTGGGAGAGGAGAGCCGAAGCTCTCACTGTGATCGCCACTGTCTTTTATTCACAGCAGCTCCCCAATTGTCCTCACGATGCTGGGTCAACACCGAAATTTTTGAGCCCCCACCGGGAATCGAAACCGGGACCGCTCGCACTGAAGTCGAGCGCGCTACCGACTAGGCTACGCAGGAGCTCATATTAC
>JAGDQP010003836.1:0-70663 GCA_022664845.1 Lepisma saccharinum | reverse complement strand
ATATATATATATATAATCTCATCAAAATATATGATTTATCTCTATTCTAGTTGAGTGTTCTATTTTGCATATGTATTAGTTCCTTCCTTAACCAGAACTATTTCTTTATGGTAATTTTCCTGTCCCATTGACGTACGTTTGTGTTTTAAAGAACTGCTCTAGCTCTGTTGGAATCCGAAATCTGACTATCCAGGCGTTACTTTAGAAAAGAGCACAATTAAATTATTTAAAAAAAACAACAACAACAGCAGTAATTCATCCTACAAATTCAAGCCTAGAGAGTTCTAACTTTCAGGGAAGAAAGTTCATAATCAATTCAAGAGTTCGATCAATGCCGATTTTTAATTTTCTTTTTTGTTCATTGTTATATCTTTTGATATTCACATCAACAATCAAGCGATTTCAACAATGAAGAAAAGGGAAAATAAAAATCGGTATTGATCGAACTCTTGAATTGGTTATGAACTTTCTTCCCTGAAAGACAGAACTCTCTAGGCTTGAATTTGTAGGAGAAACATTGAAATTTCGTGCGACGATAAAAATGCGTTAGACATATACGGAGGTAATGCTACCATCTTTTGTTGGAGATCGTTGCTTTGCATTAACCTTAACGGGCGGCAATATGGTGTCGCCTGTTCATCCTTCACGTGGTGACAGTCACAATATGTAATGATAACAACATGGACAAGGATAGCTGCAAAAAGAACAGAATTAAAACGTCTTCTAACAAGTAAACTTATCGATGCTTCAAACTGCTCTTTCGACCAAACTTCGTAGAGGAGTAGGGTACATCAGAAACCCACCAGAAAATATGATGAAAAGTGCTTTCGTCCATAAAGACGTGCGCAGTGGCCAAAAGTTTTATTCAAAAGTATAAGTACTTGTAGTGTTATCTAAGTCGGAAAATACACCTTTAATTGTAAAATGTTTGAGATAATTGAAAACAAATATACATGAATCGATACCGGGTTAATCTGTGTAATGACCTTCTGTCGTTTGGTCTGTATTTCTCTGTCCTAAGATGGGCCACGGTGGCTCAGTTGGTTAAGCGCTCACCTCTAGTGCTAGAGGTCGTCGGATCGATCCCTGTTCATGCTATATGGGTTTTGTGGTGGACAAGCGCCGTGTGCGTTGGTTTTCTCGGGGTTCTCCCGTTTCCTCCCACTTTCATCATTACACAAATTAATCTCATCATCATCCATAAGCCTGAGCCATAGTTGCCTAAAAACCTTAAAATAAATTCAAAATTCATATTCCCCTCAATTTTGTGTTAGTAGTAGTAGCACTTTATCCCCCCCACCCCACAAACACACAGAAACTGTAGTACGATGCCGTACTTTTTTAACCGATCGGAAGTTTATACTCTATTTCCGATATCAAGGATTCTAAAGGAAAAATATTACTTTTGTTGAGAATTTAATGTTTTCTTTAAATAGGTCTTTTTGGCAACAAGCAATAACAAATTGGAAATATGAACAACAAATTCTTCTGGAACATTCAACTACAATTTATGATGTAATGTGTAACAATAATTTGATTGCTTCGTTTCTTCAATAGAACTCTTACCGCAATTACGAAGAATAGTAGCATCATTTATTTCTACTAATGGCCTGACAACTTGTACTAACACACACACTCGGATATGTATATAGCTGTAATCAAACCTTCAAGCGAAATTCTCTTTTCGTACTCAAACTGAATAAGTATTGACTTGGATAGCTTAGTATAGAGGTGATTGCCGAACCCAACTGTATGACGAAGTTCTGACTCTGTACGAAAAAAATATAATAAAAACTTTTAAGGGCATACTTTTCTTTAACACTTCGTACTACAAAGAAAAAAATAATTTTGTTCATAAATTGCTAAAAAGAAAAGCATGGGGTGTGGCGAGTGGTGAATTTATAAAGTGACTGTATGTGAGAGCGCGCCCCATGCTTTTCTTTTTGGTCATGCTTGAACAAAATTATCTTTTTTAGCTTTTAGTACAAATTACTTTAAAAAAAAAGCATGTCTTTAAAAGTTCTTTATTATATTTTTTCGAGTTATTTCGGTGTTCGTATACCTTTTCTCAAGCTAATGTTTTGTGAACTAAATCGTAAAGTATTCTGCAACCAGTCAAACGCCAAATGGTTGCAGGCTAGTATTTATGCGTAATAATTAAATATGCTTCCAAAAAATATAAATATATAGAAATATATGAAAGTAACAATGGAATATTGTATTCTCACTTGGCTTACGTTGCTGTGCAAAATTTAATCATTGTATTACGTCGAGAAACGTATTGAATTAACGTTGCAAGATTTGAGGACACCACGAACCATTGTGAACTAAATAAAAGAATGTAATAACGCCTTACACTGAATTCAACAAATCTACTTCCCATAACTCAAGTCAAAATGGCAATAGCCCAGTAATCAGCAAAACGTGAAGTTACTAAACTGAATATACTGTAGGTACCACTATAATCTACAAAGCATTCACCTGGATTCGTCCTACATAAAACGGCTTACTTAACTTGTCGTAAATCTATGTCCTTTAGGCAAATTCCATTATACGTACGATCGTGGAAAGTAATTAACTGTATACTAAGCTGGTTCCTGATATCAATCAAAATCAAGTGGGGGTGGTTGCGACTATAGTCGACCTACCTATAGTAGTCGTCCACATCAAAAAGAAATACGCATAAGATCAGTTCTGGCTAGCGTTCAGAAACGAGCACTGTATGTCTGAACGTATGTACAATAAGTATTGTTCATTCTCAATGTTGTTTGTAGGATTTCCCTTCGCTCGGTTTGGCCGGAATGTCGTTTTTCGCAAACTCTTCTGCAGTTTCACGTGGAGAGCCTTAGGTTTTCAAATTTTTTTAAGGTCTTCACTGCAGTTAAGCATGCGTTTATTTCCACCCGTTAATGAGAAGTGAGCTACTTTAATTTTTGATGTGATATTGTATAAAGATCAAAGATTATTTTAGTTGATGTTTCATTTTGAAGATATTTGTAGTTTATTATATAATGAGGCGGTCGACCACTATATTGTTGAGATGAGTATATTTTTCAAGTCGACCACTCTGGAATATAATCTGACGATAATGAAACATGTGGAGCCTTCTTGCTTAGTAAAACTCTGAAGCAATGCTGAAACATTTAAAGTTAAAAGAATGGTTATTGTTATAACGCAGACAGTAGGGGACTCTTGGTCGGTCTCTGTGCTTCCACGGGGTCGACTACCGTACTCGTAATAACTAGTGAAGTCCTGACCTGGAATATGAGTACTGGTATTTGTTTATTTGAACACTTAAGAATATAGAAAAATAGCAACTTAGAATAGTCTATACTCAAAAGTAATTATTTTCTTTACAGATGCTATAGCCTACAATTTTCTCATTTTTGTAGTGGTCGACTACTCGACTAGTTAAGAAGGTTGACCACTGAATTCGCGTGGTCGATCACTATAGATTTTTGTGTATTTTACCTTATAATCAATTAAAAGCTAAGTAAAAGGTTTTCCCAAATATTTGAAGTATTGCATTTACGTGGTAGTTTGTATTCAGTCAGAATGAAACCTTAAGTAAAGGAGTTATCGAATTCGGTCGACTACTATCGCACTTACCCTAAATGGGCGAATAAACGATGGCTAATCCACTATTCACTAAACTAATAATTCTTACCAAGATGGCGTCCCATTCTGGTTATCTCCATGACCATATGTTTCGGAACCAAAATTTCAAAGTTGAAAAAATACCACGTTTCTGATAATCGCTTCATATAACCTGTCTTAGTAGAACGATAATATCACTGGTATTTTGCACTTCAAATATCAGTATAACATAGATAGGATCACCATAGATGTATAACAAATTATAGAATAATAAATTCTCGCTGAAATATGTAATGGTTGGCATTGATAGGCCTATTAATACACTCTCGAAGGTACAAGTATTACACTATAGACCCTTCAATAAGCCCTCCTTTGACTCTTCACCGAGCTTCATTTAAGGTTTCTCCAACGATAAATTACTATCAACTCTAGCATGGATCACTAATTACTGTATTCTTTCTATTCAGATGGTCGTTTAATTTGCCTAAAGAAACTCAAGTGTAATATCGCACTTAAATACAGGTGTTACTCTGTATTTCAGAGGGTACTTTGTTATGGCCACCATCTTGGTGTCGGCCATCTTCAATCTTGATCGATTTTTTTAAATGGGAAGGAGGGTTTGTAACATTCCAATCTGGTCTACAATTTTACGAGAAATACATGCCATTATTTATTTTTTAAGAGAGAGAGATAATGAGATGTGACATTAATACATAGTTGATTGAAAAGTATGGAAATACACTGTTCTTCTTGCATTGTTTCAAGAGAGATTGTCGCCCAGCAGTGGGAAAATTCGGGTCGAATGCGAATAATGTAATTTATAATTAACTTAATATTACTTGTGAATGAACACAATGTAGTTGATATGAAGGACACGTAAAAAGTTGAAGAAGTAACTTTTAATGAAGAAGCGAAAGGCATTTTATTTGTTAATTTCCAGGTAATAATTAAAAGCAAACTAGATTTAAAGTCATGTTTATTTTGAGCATTGTATTTATAACCTTCTTTTGATGAGTTTCCTTTCAGTGAAAGTTCAGCTTTATTAAGTTTTAAAATATAGATGAAGAGGATGCGGGCAAGTACACTTCTCATACTTTCTAAACAACTCCATTTTCATAATTGTTTCAATTTGCACAAATTACACAACACTTTAATTAATTGCTTGTCCCTACTCCCCCAACATGGAAGAAGTTTCTGTTTCCAGAATAGCAAAAAGCATCTAACTTTCAAACTTCTAACATGAAATAATTTACAAACCAATTGCAAGTCTTGCAGAGAAACCAAGACGAGAAAGATACAAAATTGATTTATTGTCATATTCTTCGCTCTTATGAGCGAAGTAATAGAGGATATTTTAGAATAATTTAATATATGAAACTACGGTAGCGAGTGAACAAAAGGGGATTTTAAATCGATTTAGTTGTCGGTGACTTTGAATCAGCTCTAAAGAGACGAAGTCGGTTTGACTCTTAAAGAATTATATGACTAAATATAACATCTCTGGACGCAAATAGAAACTGATGTTTCAGAATCATATTAATACTAATATTATATATTAGTAATCAAAAGTATTTTAAGCTTTTAGTTGGAAGGATCCTTAAGTTACAATGGTAGGAAGCAAAGAAGTTTGGTGAGCTACGAAACTGCCAAGCGTTTCTGGTAAAAAGAGAAGAAATTTTCAAAATGTCTCTGTGGCCATCTTGGATTTGAAAATTCATAACAAGTTGATTTATGTATTGTCAGCAGGCACAAAGTTTAAAGTCGATTGGTTAATGGGAAATGGATGAACATTTGATTACAATGTTTGAACAGGACAAACAGACGAGGCTATTAAAGGCGTGGTAATACACAGAACAGGTTAATAAAAGCGTAGTAATAAACATAACATATTAATAAGACGTGATAATAAACAGAACATGTTAATAAAGGCGTGATAATAAGCAGAACAGGTTGATGGCAGCGTGGTAATAAACAGAATATGTTAATAAAAGCGTGATAATAAACAGAACATGTTAATAAAAGTTTGATAATAAACAAACAAGGTTAATAGAAACATGGTAGTAAACAGACATGATTAATTAAAGAGTGGTAATAAACAGAACAGGTCAATAAAAGCGTGGTAATAAACAGAACATGTTAGTAAAAGCGTGGTAATAAACAGACCAATTTAATAAAAGCATGGTAATAAACAGACCAGGTTAATAAAAGAATGGAAATAAACAGACCAAGTTAATAGATAAATGGTAATAAAAAGCGGAAAAGAAATGGAAAAATGCAAGAAAGGTTGGAAGAAATACATTAAGAAACGAATATAGCTACATACAGAAAGTTGAATGCATAGAATTTTTTCCCTTATACGAAATGTTTAAATGCATAAGACATGACTATTATTGTCAAACATCTCACAAGATACACTTAATCGTGTAATGGAATGCAACTCGATAATCTAATCTCAAATAATTCATTTCTCATCGAATAAAAAAGTGGCGCACCTAGGCAGCTTCTTATACGTTCTCCATGTACTATTTTCAAATAAAACTCCTTCAAAGTTTCAGTACCAATGATCACCAATTCTCGCACAGTAATAGTGGTTGTACCGGACAATGTTTATAAGATTTGACACTGGTAAAAAAGCTGTATGGTTTCCATGGAAACGGTTCTTTAATAACAACACATTCCCATGCATTACGATGCCGCCCGGGTGGTCGAGCGGTCTGCGGCGGTAGGCTATCGACTCAACGGTCCCGGGTTCGAGTCCCGGCAGGGGCATGGGTGTGGATTTTAACACTTAACAGCTAAAGGCAAATCGTGACGGGTCGAAGTCCAAAGTTACTAAACTGGCCCATATAAAAATAAAGTTTACCAAAGTTTTACCATGCATTACGTAAGAACGGCTGGATTTATTCCCTGCAAGCTTGGCATAATTGTATGGGACTCAATCCTTTATACTTACACCACATTAGAATGTTAAATTATTTAGCGTTTCCGTAGTAATGATACTGAATTATCAAACATATAATTGAGTATTATATAAACATGATTAAACGATGTAGGAGAATACTCTGAAGGTTTTAAGTGTATTACGGTGTTAAATTATTTGTTGTTTCCAAACACATATTTGAACATGATGAAGGAACGATTGAACCCATTCCAATCAAATTTAATGTTAAAACATATACCGTTTTCATGGCAATAAGAATCAGTTAAGTTTCTAAAACAAATCGATTTCTTTTAAAAGAAGAGACTAAAAAATGTCATTAAATTCTCAAGGTGTTCGCATACATAAGACGTTTTCATTTCGAGCTACAGCCCTCACTCGTAAATAAAATGAAAGCAAAATGTCAACACGTATATAATTGAAATCATATAGGGCTTTTGCAATAGAGTGAAACGTGTTACAACTATCACAGACACTGTGTTTTATTAAATTGTCATAGTCACGTTATACTGTATATGTTAGCAGTAGTGCTTGGCAAGTGATATGGGTAGGTACACAGTTATTCAACGCTAAGAAATGATAAAAACGTTCATATGAAAATGGTTGTTGGATTGGTATAACATGTCGTAAACTTCGTGCAATTTATAGGCAATATTATCAACCTACAGAAACCACAGTTCGGAGTATTCTGTAAAAAAAAGAATCCATTGGTTCAGTTGTTGATCACCACATATACAACGTATGAACGTCCGTCAGAGCATCAAGGGGATATTACTCGTCTAAGGGAAAATGTTGTTCAGAATTCGTCATTCTCAACAATTAGGCGTTTCTCAGTCGGTGTCGCGAATTTCACCCTTACAAGATCCAGTTAACCCAAGATTTGAAGCCAGCTAACCATTGTACGCGTAGTCATTGTTGTTGGTGAGATACGGCTACTGGACATATACTCTTTTCATAATAAACTCAACAATTGATCAAAGAGATCAAATTCTTGTAAAATTTTATGTCAATTCGTTTCAGTTAACCGTAAAATGTAAATATAAAGAAGGGAGTAGTATTTTTCCATATATCAAAAGTACTTACTCCCAACTTGTTTCCGATTACTTAATTAATGTTTTGCAAAACACACTAAAATGCAAATGTGGAACAACAATATTTGAGGCTTACCTCTTTCCATATTTAAACACCGATCTTACTTAAATATCTTAGATAGAAGGATCTTTTCTTTGACAAAAATAGTGCAATAAAGTGTGTTACATTATTTGACTCACCTCCATAATTGGAACTACTTTCTGTGTTTTAAATTTATGTTGTGTTTTTAATTCATCTGTTAGTTGTATGAATAAAATTGCATCAATGTTGAACTTGCATTCCTAGCTAACATCAGAGAGAATAAAAAAAGTATACTTCGGTGCACCAAATAATGCATTTAATATGCGTAGTTTATTTGTTTGTACATTATTTTCGGAGCGTATCAAGAGATAAACCAAAGTGGATGCCAAGAAACAAAGAAGACCCGAAGAAAGATATTTAAAAGAAAAAACAGAGAGAAAAGAATGAAATTAAAAAATCAAAGAAAAAGTTAAGAATGGGGTACGTAAATTAATTCTAAAAGAAGGAAAATATGAAGAAATGAAGTCATTATGAAAGATGAAAAGGAAGATAAAATTAGAAAGAAGTGGAAAGGTAAAGAAAAGCGAAAAGAGATTAAGATACAAATAAATAAAAATAATCATAAAGGAATTAACAATGATAGTTAAAGACTGATCAATCGATTGATTGAGTCATTCATTCATTCATTGATTAATTAATTGATTCATTTAATCACTGATTCATTGATTGATTAATTGATAGTTGTTTCATTGATTGATTCGTTCTTTCTTTCACTCATTCATTCACTTATTTATTGATTAAATAATTGATTCATTAACTTAATGATTTATTAATGATTGGTCGATTCGTTCATTGTTGATTGATTGATTCATTCATTGATTCATTGAGTTTAGCAATATGTGTCAATATTTATCTTTCCGTTCCTTTCGTATAATTCTTTCTAACTTAGTAAACCACCGATACAAGTTCTGCGAAGCTCGCTTATACTTTGCAAGCAGCAGCAGTTTTCATTCCCTCTTATTTCAGATAATTTACTTTTGAATATTCCATTTCTAAAAACGAATTTTCTGTTTTCCTTTCAATGTAATGTTAGTTCCTATTTCCAAAGTCTGCACTCAACGTAAAAACCTTTTAAAATATCTCTGCTTGCTTACGTTTATTTCCGCTGAATTAAGAAAAGACAACCAAATTTATTTCGTAAAAGGAATTCATACGGAAGAATCTCATCAAATGCATTTCATTTTCGTAGAAGAATTCTGTATTTAACTTCGAACTTTCTTTCAAAATACAGCTTACTTTCTAATATTCGAAACACATCGCAAATGTATTCTTGTAATACAGTAAAGTTTGAATAATGGAACTTCAGATATCCGAAACGACAATTGCTGAAAAGGTCACTAATTATTACTACCGTTGAAATATAATTAAAATATTTCAGGTTGACGCGATCATCATATGTTTGTGTACATGTGAAAACGGACCACTTGGGGTGGAGGGTAATGAGTTGTTGGTGATTTAGTATTCCTTGATATGTATTTGAAGTAATAATATGGGGTTAAATATGATTTTAAGCTTTTGAATGACAAAATCTAATAGATGCAATTGGTAATACCTATCAATCTACTGTGAAGTTAGTCTGGTGGCAATGTTTTCTATTTATATGCTTACTAATGTTTTCTTTTCGCAGATAACTATTATTACAACACAAGTTTGGAACAATAAATGTACAATATATACTAAACTAAACTGGGTGGAACGACAGTCGCTAAGGACCTTGGCCTGTCGGACGGTTAGATTACCTTCAAGTTATTAGAGGGTTACGTGGTCACCGTAACGCCTCTTTGCAGCTGTGTGTCTGATTTTCCTGACCACAGTCCGCTTCTTCTTTTATTCGAGTAGCTTCCCAGTGCTGAGTCAACATCGAAATTGTTAGCCTTCCACTGGGAATTGAACGCGGGACCGCTCACACAGAAGTCGAGCGAGCTACTGACTAGGCTACGCAAGAGGCTAAATGTAAAATATTGTTTTTTGTACTGGTGAATAAAACTGCTCTAATACACTATGTATGAACTTATCTGAATCCAGTTTTTTGGATGACTTCCAGCCAATCAACTTACACCACCCTACTACCTCTGTGTTTATTTACCCTACATAATACGAGATAAGCATGTAGCAGACATTGTTCTTTCATGCGCTCCAGTGAGCGATTAAAGCCCTTATTCGGCAGACATGACTCTGTCTCAATAAGAGCCAGCGAACAGAAAAGTGTTTATGCAACGCAAGTTTCACCAACCGCTAAGTGGTCCCGTTCTGTTTGGTGTATAAACAAACATTTTAATGTGATCTAGTTGATATTAGACTTCAATATTTACACAGTTGGTAGTTTACACCGTGAAGATAACAACGGCATAGAAAAAAATACCAAATTACACCCCATGTAACCTTTTTTTTAGATTCTCTCGGAAGTTAGCAACTTCCAAATGATCCCATTTCATATGCAAGCACACATATGTAAATTCAAAATTAAGCAAACCATTTCAGAACTTTTGATTGATTAAATGTCTCAATTTAATTCATAATGTTGTTTTATAGGTATTCCACACTGTAAAAAGTAATAGGCTGATTTTTATACTTCTCGTGCACTGTTGGAATATTCTTAGTCCTGTTCTCAAGAAGAATGGAAGTTATGTGTACAAGATATGAGCTGTGGTTATCAGGTCTTCGTCAATCCGCCATGTTGGTGTACGGAAACGAAGAAGAGTATGAAAACTCTCATCAAACAGAAGTTAATTGGACCAATTTACAATTACTTTTCAATCGACTGATTAACATGTTGGAAGCTTACGTTTAGGGATTAGCTAATCACTTTCAATTTAAGTCTTTACCACTTTCCTAAATTCTAGCTTGGCACACCAAAATGGCGGACTGGCGTTCTGACGTTCGAATTCAGCTCCTTTTTATATTGCACTATCATCTAAATCTAACGTCTTTGGAGATTTCAATGACGTCAGTGTGAGACAACCTATCGTATATCAAAACCTCTTCACGTCCTCGGATCATAACGCTAATGAGCAAGGTGAAACGTAGCTTCCGGCTCAGGGACCATTCCTTTTATAATCATGTCCTTTCGCATGTAACGAAAAACACGAACCTGATTTCTTTAGCCTAACCTCACCGTTGGTACCTAACTTATTAATAAAAAATATAAAACTGTTTCTGGCAAAAAAAACCGAAGTAAAAAGTACTATTTTACACAACCGCGATTCGAACCCGGGTCTGCTACTTAACAAGCACCTTTCTTTCCACTCATTCACCGAGCCAAATTCCAAATAACGGTTTGGAAGATTTATTTACAGTGCACATCACAACGATATTACGTCTGAACGGTATTACAACTTACGGTCCCATTACTGTTATAATCCCGACCTAACTAACCTCTTCGTGATACATTTTAGCTTGGATGAAGACGTTTACAAAAATTGTACAAAAGTGGCAGAGTCTAAAAGAAGGTATGTGCTTATAGGTCTTTGTACCCGTCTTCCGGCAATCGCTTTAAACGATCCGCCATGTTGTTTTCTATATGTCCTGCAAATTTCAAGTCGATATTTCGATTCATTAGCTTGGTAGAAAGAAATATGTAGAAAAGTTTCCACAAGTGAAAACTGTCATCTTGCTTTCGGACCCTGCTGGCGGACAGAACCTCAACTCGAGTATAATCAAATTTTGTTTATGGTTCAGCAATGTGTTTGATGTAGATAGAACTTCTTCACATATTTTCCATCAGAGTCTAATCATTTACACAGTGCGACAGAAACTCTGGTCTAGTCAGATCACAAATAAAAATAAGTGAATTAGCCCGTAATAGGGAAAAAGACGTTCTTTTCTCTTGAAAGTGAATGGGAGAAATTAGTGTCATAGCTAAAACGCTGTGGACAATGTTTTGGCGGACATTTTGAATCCAAGATGGCGCTTTACAAAATATTGTAACATTTTTCTCAACTACTCTTGATAATACACCGTTATGCCAAATTTCGTATCTCTAGCTCTAACGGTGTGGAAAATGTTTTGGTGGCCATTTTGAAAGCAACGTGGGGACTTTTTCAAAATCTTTTAATATTATCCTCAGTGTTGGGTAGTACCTAGGTACAAAACACGTACCTAAAGCATGTACCGTTATCTATATTGAACGAATCTTTAAACTGTTTGCTCATTTAATCTCAAAATAAACAACTGATTCATTTACCATATATATATATGCTTCATACGTCAATATAAACTTGGACACTTTTACTCCAACGCTGGCGATTTCTTCAAACTTGTAAAGTTAAAGCTTTTACAAAATTTCGGAAGTGAAAAAGAGAAGTCGTATAAATCGTTATTGGCAGGGAATGTGGAATGAATGCAGATACAGCCATGTTTAAAAGAAAAAATATAAGGTTAGTTTCTAATTTTGGAACGTTATTTAAAGGTTTAATATACCCTGGAATCATGTGCTTAGTTTAAGTTTTATTAACTGACGGTCAGATCTTGACACACTGATGAAAAACTGACTGGTTATTGGACGTTTGATGCACTGTTTCTTTTGTAATCCTCTTATAAATTAACTACCCTGTATGGATCACAAGAATATCACAGACGTGCACTACTTTTAATAGATACATGTATTGGTAACATTATTTTCTGAGACCTCGGATTGGCACCAGAGAGGCAAGCAGCTTCGAATCCTGCTGTCGGCCACACTGACCGAGGTTTTCCAAGCATTTCCTCAGTTTCACCAGTAGAATCTTGATATAATATCTAGACAAAAATTCATTGCAACTAACTTAATCCTCCCTGCACTCAGAAGAGTACGCACCACAAGATAGCCTCGTTAATTCAACGCTTTTCGCTGTCCCAGGGTGGTCACCATTTTTCTGTGTTAAATCAATGCAACAAATGGTTGATTTAACACTGTGATAATGCTAGAATCACACCCTTTTGTGTTGAATGAGCATTGACAACACTTTTGTTGTGTTGAATAACCAAAATCAAACCCACTTATTGTGTTGTTTTAACACACAAATGTTGTGGTCGGCTTCGGACATTGAAAATTGTTGAATCAACACCGCTATTTTTTGCTATGTGCTTCCCGAAGAACACCATCCCTCTGACATATGACGGGCTTATCCCATAGCTGCCTGTAAGGTCCATAAATAAATATAAATTAAGAACGAAAATAATTAGCTTTTGATGTTTTGCAACGCACTATTTTATCCATTTGTCTGAAATGAATTAGTCCAGTTTAATTATATTTTAATGTAATTTTATCATTCGAATATTATTTTCTTTTTCCTTCACAAGAAAAACAAATGATGAATAACTTTTTAAAAAATTGTCTATGTTCTCAATTGCATATATTTTAAAAGAATTATTTACTTGTCAATGTATCATAATATTTTATTACCTAAAACCGCACGTATGTACTAAACATCACTGGAAGTACCGAGTGGCCGTGGTTTAGTTTGTAAAGTGTTGGTTTCACACTTGGGTGATCCTGGGTTCGACACTAGCGACCGACCATCCTGACTAAGGTATTTTTAAGGTTTTTGTCGTTAGTCTGACCAAGCAAATGCCAGAATGATACCTTCAACCTAGAACCTAGTCGATTCATTACTGCATCCTTTCCCCTACCCTATCCCAGCATGAGACATCAATATCTAAAAGCCAAAAATGAATTCAAATCATTAAAAGTGAAAAATATACGTTTCACATACCTTGCTTCAGAAGTTTATCTAAATAAAAAAAATCTTGAAGGGAGGAAATAAAATTTTACACTGGGAGCAGGGAGTGAAAATAGTTCAGTTGCGTGGAGATGGCGTCCCCTAATGTTACAAAAGTATTCGAACAAAAAAATATTGAATTTAACGGAAGCTTTATTTCCACCCAAATTATCTATTTTAGTTTTATTTATTAATAGAAAACAGACATCTTAAATTTGAAATAAGGAGTTCCGAATTCCACGTATTACCAATGTGTATTAGACATGTCTTCCTTTATAAAACTTTATATTTTCTCTCGTTTCTTAGAGAAGAGATTCTTAATAATTATCTACAATCTTTATTATATAATACGTAACAGAGCACAACCAAGTAGGTGCGAGCTCAGCTTCCAAGCTAAGACAGATGATATTAGGAACTAGAACAAAATGTACTACAGCACAAGGTTATTATAAAAAAAAACATATCTTCATTTGATATATCAACAAACATCCCGAAAATCACAACACCCACTTCCAAATATTACGATCAAATAACTGTGTTATATAATCTCACTCACAGAAGTAATGTACCCATCTGAAAGGCTATAAAACTGTTTAGTTTTAAATGTATTATTCATAACAATGACCACTTTTGTGTCTCAAACAGAAATAATCATGGATTCTTGCAAATTCAAGAAGATATTCTCATTATCTTTGTCTCATACACAAAATATTATCGAGAAAATATAAACCTGATTCTTCCCTGTAAGTTTCAGATTGAACGTCCGAAAAAAATGACACCCTTGAAACTTTCTACAAAGTGGTCATATAATGCGCCGACAAACTTTAAGAGATAATAGAAGTACATAAAAAATAAGAAAAGAAGTTCTGATTATCGCCATGAAAATTAATTCGTATTTCCAAGCTACAGGCTGCCGAAAGAGTGAGAGATGTACTTTACTTACTCTATGGTTTACCGAACTCGGAAGTTCATCGCCGTAGTAACAAACGTTCGCCATTGGGATCTATCCTGGGCAAGATCAAGCCAGTTTTCCTCACAAACACCTACTTCTCGAAGATCCCTTCTAATATTATCCTCGCAACGTCGTCTCGGTCTTCCCAACGGTCCCTTAGATTTCAAAGTAAGGTGAAGAGAAAGGAAATAAATGTTGCGAAACCTCGATCCAATAAAGAGAACAAAGAACTGAAACACGGCATAATTGACGAGGTGTATGCAGAATGGGAGAAAATACACAGGAACAAAGATGGGACACCAAGGTCTCTGAGGAACGTGAGAAAAGAACCCACTGACCGGGATGAAAATGAGAGCACGCCAAGACCAGGAACGCCAAATCCAGTATCCCAGGATGCAACCAAGAGGAAGAGAACACCGAAAAAAGAGGAGGAGATGACTAAAAAAAGAAAGGAAGAAAAGGAATTGGAAGACCTGAAGATCCGACAGGCATTTTTAGAGGGTAGAATACTCGAGCTACAAAGAAACCAAGCTAATCCTGAAATAGAAAACGAAAGGCTAAGGAATTGTTAAAAAAGCTAGCCCAACTCCAGGCTAAACTAAAGGAGAGGGAGCATGAGCTAGACAAACAAGAGAGGGATATCAATGTATTGAGAGAAGAGGCAATCCAAGGAAGCTTTCACGTAAAGGAATTAGAGATCATAAACGGACAACTAGAGACGAGAAAAATTGAAATTAAGGAGAAAATGCGACAACTAGAAGAGGAAATTAAGAAGCTCTGCACGGACAATGTAGCAGAAAGGCAACTAAAGGACAACGTGTTGCAACAACATCGACAGTGAGCTGTGCAGAAATGTTGAAAAGGGATACTACCAAAATTCCGGAAAGATGAGTTTGATCGAGTCAAACAAGAGAAACTCCAGACCAACCATCGTTATTAAACCGAAGGAGGGGTAAAGTCTCAAGGATGCAAGAATGAGGTTAACCAGGACAGTGAGTAGTCAGGACCGTATCAACTTCCAAATTATTCAAGCAAAGAAGCGGTCATCATGCAGATAGCGACAACTCAGGACGAGGAGAAGGGTAGGCAGCACCCAGGTATGATCCAAAACTTCGATCAAACCAATAAGAGCAATAAACGCAACCCGTTAATGATAATGTATAACATACCATCCGAGCTCAAGAAAAACGGGGCAATAGCGGAACTCATAAAAAGAAATCTTCAAGATCTGTCCGACGAACAGAAGCAGCTCATAAGACCAAGATTTAAAACGGGTCCCAAGAACCAAATAGGTAACATCTTGTGCATGAGGTACCCAAACAAGTAAGAGAAACTATTTTAAGAAATCCGCGGGTCTACATAGGTTATGAAGCCATCAATGTTAAGGATTTTCTTGTGGTAACAACATGCGTGAATTGCCACGGCTATGGTTACATCGCTGCGCATTGTAGAAATGACACGCATTGTGGATGCTGTGGCAAATAAGGCCACAAAACGGCGGAGTGCAAAGTTAAGGATATGAAGATATGCATATCCTGCAATTTGAGGAAAAACTGTGTGGGGCTAAAAACCAACAAGAACGCCCACAATACAAGTTGGCGTTACATCGAGTCATAGATCGTTTCGATTATGGACTGTAAATCCAGATTGAGTCGAGACAAAAGCATCACCAACTTTAAAAAAGAAGAAGTGCCATGCAGAAAAAAGAAAAGCCTAGAAATGCTTTTGGAATTTAACGATAATAAGAAGGTAGAAAATTTCAGAAATTGGGTAACAGAAAACAACACCAAATTAATGGAAGAATCCCTCGTAATAAAACATGGGCACATAAACATGGACCAGGAAGATCAAATAGTACTCCATTATATTAACCCCAATCTGGTCACTTTTCCCAGGTGTTTGCCCAGACGATGTCTCTGTCACACGATGAATACAATCTCGAAAAGCTGGAATATAATGACAATAAACGATTAGAAATTTACCTATCACAAAACAGGTGCAACTGCAAAATTATTAACATATAGTCATCCAGAGAAACCTTCCAAGATCTAGAACTAACGTTAGACTTACTCTCGACAGTTAAACATGACCAAAAAAACTAAAAATAGTCAAACCAGCCATAGGGATGGAGCTCTGGAGGGCGGATCCTCAGGACGTTCTGCTGGTTCAGAAGAAATGGGAACATGACATCGAGTGTCGGTCGTGAGATGATAGTTCAGGACAGACTCCTGTATGAGAATATTATGAGGATTTGGAACACACTAGAAACAAAGGAAAACAAAACGGAAGCTGAGTACGAGGTTCATGAAAGTCCGGAAGATAAAGAAGAAACCCAGACGGATAAAGACGGAAATGACGTTATAGCTAAGAGACAAATAGCTGAAAAAAAAGGAAGGAGAGCTGAGGAAGAACAGTAAAGGATGGAAATCTTGGAATACTATATAAAAAGAAACATAGTAATGGATTTATGTGAAATGGGTAGGGTATCCGCCTAGTATGAATTCGTGGGATAAACAGAAATCTGTTCACTCATCATAATGATGTCTTCTGAGCAACATGATGAATTTTACGTGACATTACCATCAAATATCGGTAATAATATTTTTTTAAATAAGACTTCATCCTACACTACAAAATTATGCCAACCCATTCACTTACAGGGAAATTGGGTGGTAGGGTTAAGTAGTGTTTGCATACCATGGAGTTTTTATAATATTCGAAAAGAAGAACAAGTTGTTGTTCATATTAATGGTGTAAGTGAAATGCTCTATGAAGTTAATTTTTATCCTGGATATTGTGATTCGACTTCTCATATTGTTTCAGCACTTCCTCTTATCACAAAGCATACTAAACCAAATCAAGGAAAATCTCTTTTAGAGGACCTACAACTTGATCGACTATTACAAATTAGTATTAATAATAAAATATCTATGCGGAAAGTGATATAATTGAAAATATTCAAAAGGGAGATCATGCTGATACTAATGAGAAACATAATATTTTTTAATTTTATTATGATAAAGATGAAAATCAAGTTTTCATGAAATATAAACGAGAGCACAGAAAACAGTATGTCGTGGGAATGACTAGTAGCTTACAAAATTTGTTAGGATTCTCAAATAATTTTCATGTACAAATAGATGGGGTACAGTTTCAACCGAAAACAGAAAAACGAAAACCTATGTTTATCAATGTTAGTGTTCCATTTCATTGTAATCTCGATTATAATAGTCCTTCTCAAAATTAATGTTTGTCTCCGCATTGTAAAAGATCTGTCTATCCTTGGTAAATTCCTTCGTAAAATTAGTATCAATGAATATCAATATGGTAAAATGCATTGTTTCGTATTTGAGCATCCACACTATGTTATAGTAGAAAATAAATATTTTGATACTCTTCATGTAGATTTAAAAAACGAACATGGAGAAAACCTACCATATCAATTTGGTACTTTTAACGTTACACTTCACCTTAAGCGTAAGAAATGATTTCGGAAAGTACGGATGATAATTTTTACATTACACTTAGTTCGAATACTAGTACAAACACATATAGCAATAATCATCCATTACATTTTTTAAATATCTTAAATCATTGTATTCATCTTGATAATTCATCGTGGATGGTAGGACTTAGGGAAATTCATATCCCCTTAACTTGCTATAATGTAATTAAAAGTAAAAATATTTTGTGGTATAAAACAGTGTATGGTGATAATGTAAAATATAAAATATCGCCAAGGCAATATTCTTGTATACCCTCCATTTTAGAGGAATAAATAAAATCACCCCAAACTTAATTTACTTTAATTTTTCAAATACTGTCACTATTAAAATAAATGCAAACATTAAATCACTTTATCTTTCACCTATACTTGCATTACAATTAGTTTTCGAACCTGGTATCAATCTATTAAAATCAAAAGCAGCACAAAACCAGCCTTACATTGACATTGGGTATCCACACCTAGTATTTGTATACACTGATCTTATACACCCCAATTTGTAGGTGATACAATAGCACAATAACTACGTATTGCAGCCATGACCGATACTAATCATGGAAAAGTACAGAAATTTCAGAATATAAATTATTTTCCTTTAAATAAACTTTCATTTGACACGAAATATCTCATTCGCATCCGGGACATTGGCCATAACACATCACTTTCAACAACACTCGCCAAAATGAAAGCTTCACTTCATGGTAGAGGCACTCCTTATTTTCCTGGACCATTTATTAAAGTGGACATGGATTAGGGGAATTATTTCGAGGTCTCTCGATTTGTTATGCCACTTATTAAACAAAGAGATAAATCAGTCGGTGGACAAGCATTACAAACAGGAATGCAAGTTGCAGGGAATGTATTAAAAAATTGTCAATTTGAAGAATGAGTTAAAAGTATAGTTCATCAGGCAGGTTCAACTTTAAGAACAAAAGCGGAAAATAAAATTAATCAGTTGCTCAGTGGTGGTGGTAGACGACGGACGTGCAAACGTCTTCTTCTGCTCTTCTTCCTAAACACATTGGACCACCAATTATTAACAACATAAAGAGAAAGAAGAAGAGAAAATCTTCTCGTGAGAGGAACATTTTTAGTTAGGCGATAAAATATGTCTTTCGTTTCACCATCAAGTAAATAGTGCTGTATTAATGAATTTGATTTGCAAACTGTCCCCATGACTCAAACTCCTTATGCAATACTATCATTCTATGTCTACACTTACCTCAGATGGTCCAATTGAATTTGTAATTCCAGGAGATGTTGGAGAATACATCCTCCACACTTGTACTTGTATGTGCGCTGTAAAATAACAAAAGCTAATGGTCATAACTTACAAGTATATATACCAGCAAAAGGTGATAAAGCAGTAGTGCAAGCTGATGTAACAACACTACGTACCTTCCTTAATTCTATGTTCAGTCATATCAATGTATATTTAAATGATAAATTAATTTCTTCATCTTCTGGTTCATATACTATTCGAGCTTTCTTGGAATCAATACTTAATTACTCTGAAGATGCTTCGAAAACAGATCTCACCTGTACGTTGTGGCATAAAGATATTGCGGGACAATTTAATACTCTTGATAAAAATAATGCTGATTTTCGTAAATGAATGCAAATTGCTAGTGGCAGAGCTCCTTTTGAAATGATTGGACGTCTCTTTACAGATATTGCCAACTTAGATCGTATTCTTCCTAATAAAGTAAATCAGTGTATAAAATTGTTTTGTAATAAAGATTCATTTTGCTTAATGGGTGCTGACAATTCAAACTTTAAAGTTGTGTTAGAAGAAGTTGTATTATATGTACGTCGTCTTACTATTTCTGCTGATTTGTCTCTTCATTTAAATTCTTACATGGAAAGAAATACTGCAAAATTCCACTCACTAGAGTGGAAACACAAATCATTACTATTCCACAAAATGTAACTTCCTTTAATATTGATAATTTACTTCTAGGTAGTGTACCGAAAAACCTTGTCATTGGATTTGTAGCAAATAGAGCAATGAATGGTAAATATCATTTGAACTCCTTCCATTTTGAACATTTCAATCTCAACAAATTGCAGGTTCAAGTAAGTGCAAACTTTTACCCTCCCACTCCCCTAACCCCTGATTTTGCAAGAGTTTTATTCATTCAAAGTTATTTCCCCCTGTTTCCTGGTACTGGGATATTTCATCAAAATACTTCATATACGATTACTTCTCATGATTTTGCACATGGTTATCTAATTTTCCTATTTATTCTGTCCCCTACGGAAAGTATAGATGATTGTACTTGGGATGTTGTAAGAGATTCTCCTGTTAATATAAAAATATCCTTTAGTCAAACACTAGTATAGTCTATTTCTTGTATTGTGTATGCTCAGTTTGATTCGATTAAAGAAACTGATAAAAATATAAATGTATATGCCGATGGTACATTTTAATTTAAAGATCATTCAGTCACAATGAGGGTTCTAGTGCACTTCTCTGCTCTTACACACGATGAAAATGACGAGGACAACGAAAGGTTACTTTTAAAAGAACTTGTTATTATAAATCCTCACTTGGATTGTTCGCAAAATTACATCTTTAAACCTTTTTCCCTTACTCCCAGTTGTCACCACCCTTGCGATTACATAATGATTACCTGTCTCAACATATCTATGGTCTCCATTGGAACAACAGTGAAGTTAAAAGTGTGATTACCAAATATACTCAGCACAGTAGTGTAGTGTACCCGTTTTAAAAAACAAGGCAACATTTCCTCGAGTCTATACTTGAAAATGCAGTAATCAACCTCGAAGAAGAATTAAAGTATCCTCACTTTTCTCAGTTGGCATATCCTTCAAGACAATGTGTTCATTATTTACATCGATTTCCGGTATGCACTCAGAGAAGAATTGGTTTATGCAAATTATATCAAATTTTATGAATTTGGTATATCAGTGTTAAATCAAAATAAGCGTGTGTACATATCAACTAGTATAAAGAAAAAATGTGGACGGAGCAGCTGATGAGAATGATTTTACGTGATTGTTTATCACCAAGTGTACTGACTGGTATTTACGCCATTAATACTTTACTTGTTTGTGTAGTTTCCAGTAGCACTTATTGTCAATTTAACTTCTTCAAGTGGAGGAAGTCACTGGAATTATATTAACGAAAATGCAAAGAGATTTTATTTTGATAGCTTTGCAAGACCCCCTCATAAGCAAATTTTAAAGTTCTTAAAACGAAATTATAAATTAAACAAATATAATAAAATTCAAGATAATAATTCCATCTTTTGTGGATTGTTTTGTATTGTATTTATTTACTTTAGTGTAAGAGGGGTTAATTTCATACCCCATTTCAATACTCTTTATCTCAAGAAAAATGATCAAATTGTAGCAAAATATGTAAAAATTAAAATACAAAAAAAAACAAGCAACCTTGTGAACAGTTTTGTACTCCTTCATTTTAAATGAAAAAATAAATAAATATTATTAAAATCTTGTGTTATTGCTCAAGAATAACCTTATTTGAAATGAAAAATTAATATAGTTCTTTATTATTAAGAGTAAGTAAAGTGTTTTATAAAAACAACTTGCACATGCTTTTTCTTACATTTGCATGGCTGATAAGTATTTACAAGATTTTTTGGTTTCTCATGTTTCATCCAATACTGAAGTTGTAAGCAGTTTCTTAATGTACAAACATTCACTTCGACAGGGTTGTGATAAATACACTTTGAAATAGCGATGTTCAAATTCAATATTTTCAGGGCATGACATTCCTTTTCACTTAGGCAAACAACGCTTCGCAAGTGAAATAGTTTTTTAATCCACAGTGTTTTTCAAGATCTTTACAAAAGAATGTAGCTTCACTTGAACACAATTGAAAAATTATTCTTCGAATATGGGATATATTCGATATGTTGTATTCATTTGAAGTGTCTCATTCTAAATCGTGAAAGTCTTGTGTTAACCATTGCACTTGCTTTTGATAACCTAGTCCAACTTCCGTAAACTCACATGGAAGTTTTACGAAACAATGAATAAAACACTAGCATCACACGCTACGGTCCACAATTCTCTCATAATAAACTCATGTGCAGAGATTTTAAATCCCTGGACATCAATAATGTACTCTTCTGAAGACACACTAACACTTTTCTACAGAAAATTGTTCATGAATAACATTGGGTATGAGTTGAGCAATGAATTCAGTATTACAAACTAATTATCTATGAGTTTTGAAAACATTATTCATGGAAATACTTACATGACGCTGTCGTTTGAAAATTTCGTAGTACTCCACAAATGTTTCATGGTGATTCTCTTGATTCCGGAAATGTTTTGAAATAACTGTTCCTGTATTCCAAACATATATACAGTTATTATGACCAATCCTAAACTTACAGCCACTACAACGTATTAGATTGTCCTTTAAATAAGTGCGAAAAGTTTGCAAAACACACGAATCCGTTATAAATACACCACCGCCACAAAATATACAAAAATCTGACATTTTCACTCCGTTTCAAGCACACTTTCCACCATAAACCTTAGAGTTCAGTCCTTCTTTCCTTCCCGATCCTTCAAGTATGATGTCAATTACATTTTCCATACGTATTTTCACTACTCTCAACAGACCAAACTTCATATTTGATAATAATAATTCATCTTCATTATTCATTTGTGGATGATCTTTCATCTATATACGAAAAGGTTCTTTTTATGTTGAAGTCTGTAATATAACTTTCTAAAATGTTTTCCAATCTCTTCACCCGTTACTTGTTCATTTGGTGTAGGATAACCTAAATACGAATGACCTGTCTGATTATTTTCTTCCTTAAAGCACCCTTCACATATAATTCCAATTTTCGGTATCCACTTCTTTAACACCAATCAAATACAACTTTCATCAACCCATTTGTCTTTACATATCCACTTACTTAAAACTTTTCCATCTGGTCCTACTACTCCTGCTCTTGCTGTTGTTGCTGATGGTGTTAGCACTCCTGATCGTACTGGTTTCACTGTTACTCGTGCTGATATTAGTAGTGGTGATGTTCCCGGTTCTACTGCTTCTGTTGCTGCTCCTGGTGGTGGTGGTGCTTTTGATAGTATTGATGATTACTTTACAACCCTATTTTCAAAATATAAACGCTTTTTTACAGGATACACAACACAATCCAACACACGCTTCTTTATATTTTTCTTTGGAGCTAGTGAAGAATATATCTCCCTAATATCCTCGTCCTCCTCCGGCCTTTTTTTTTTGGAACTAGTGAGGAATATACCTCCCTAATATCGTCATGATCCTCCCCCTTTACGAATGAAGAAGAAGATAATAATGAAGGTGAAGCTGGTTCTGACTTAACTTTGGACCTTAATAAACTATATATTGTACGGTCTGTATCCTCTTCCTGATAATCGCTATCAAGTAACTCCAATGTGCTAACAACCTGCTCCTCATCTTCTACTAGCAAGTCAACACGACGTACCACACCCTGCTGCTGCGCTGCCATGACTGAAGCTCACCTCTCTTTAAAATGATGCATACAACACTACTGCCCTCTAAACATATTCAAAACTTTCACCCACGACATGACGTCAAGTATTAAGTCATATCCTGCATCCCGTCAATGACCTCCTCACGTTAATGACCCGACGTCAATGATCAAATCCTTGCTTGTACCCACGTCGTGATGTCAAGCATGAAGTTGTATCCTGCATCCTGTAAATGACCTCGTGACGTCAGGGATCATGTTCTGACTTGCTCCGCACAATACCGTAGTGCATCATTGCTTGGGTCAAGTCCAGGTCAAAATTCTACAATGTGGCAACCTCGTATCCAACATCTGGTAACAACACAGGTCAATAACCTCTATGATGACGTGTTGAGGATTTTCACCCCCGCCATCTTGCATTACGTTATCACCGCCGTCATATTGTTTTGGCGATCGATGTACAGTATTTATACTAAAAACATACATGCAAAATTAACCATAGGAAAACAAAAACCTGAACGAAAAAACTTAAAAACTCAGAATACTAGTATTTCACTACATACGTAACGAGTGAATTTGATTCATATTATTAATCCGTAAACATACAACATTATTTAACAAGTCGTTTCTCTTAGAGAAATCTCTCCTTCCAGAAATCGATTCCTTATTACTTCGAAAGAGCTATTGTTCGTTACAAGTCAATTAAAAACATTTCTGTGGTGGTCGTGTAACCTAATTTCTTGAGATGATTTGTTGCCTTGGACAGCATCGTAACGCAATGTCGGCTCTGTCTTGCACATCTGTTCCGTGAAAATTAGATCAGGGTCAGTCCGGCGAAGGTTATAAATTTTCTTAAGATCTATCTGACAGTCAAGCAAGGATTTAGTGTAAAGTTTGCTGTGAACTGAGATTACCAACACAAGAGTTTACGTTAGGAACTAATAGCTTCACTCTATCCTTGGTCGCTTGTCATCAACTCAGAAATTACCAAAGGCTCGTATTTTATATATTCGTGTTTTCAGAGATGAATGTTGAAACATCAAAGTTATTAGATTAAAGTGCCTTTCATTTTTGTTTGTTGCGAGACCAGAAAACCAACTTCACGCAATTAGGAATTCTGGGTCAAATTTCTTTTACGTACGCACATACTAAATTTGGTGAGAATAACCAATTGAAACGAGGTACCAAATAATGTTAAGTTCAAAATACTCTACAGGGTGTATCCAAAGTCACTGTCTGTTTCAGGACATATGGGGACCTCGAAGAAAATACTTGAGATTTGGGTTTGGACTTGATTTATGAGCCCATTTTAATCTTTAAGATATTTTTGTACTATACGCACTCAGGTTCTAAAGCAAACCACCGCCTAAACTACAGCAGAAACCAACTCCAAATTTGGATTTAGCTCAGGGGCGTATCAAGGATTGTTGTGAAGGAGTGGTATAGGTCCGAGGAATAGATCACAGACCTTTTGATATTTCTCCAGTAAATGTATTTTTGTAAGTATAAATTTATCAGTACAAAAACCCCTTCGGGGTAAAGGGAAGTGTGAAGCCAGAATCCTGCTCACAAAAGAAGCGATATCCATTTTGCGAGTGACTTTCTTTGTGTCACTGTGGCGAAAGCGTTTCCTTTGTAATAAAATTAAGAGAATTAGTATTCTTCCGCCATAATGATATAAAGAAAGTCACTCGTAAAATGGATATCACTTCTTTTGTGAGTAGAATTCTGGCATCACTCTTCCCTTTACCCCGAAGGGGTGTTTGTACTGATATCACTTATTTTGTAAGACTGCCTATTAAAAAATAATAAAACTTTTTAAAGACATACTTTTCTTAAACAATTCGTACTAACAGTTAAAAATAATTTTGTTTATGCATGACTAAAAAGAAAAGCATGGGGCGCTGTCTCATATACAGTCACTTTATAAATTCTTCAATTGGCTCGCCTCATGCTTTTCTTTTTAGTCATGCATAAACAAAATTATTCTTTACCTTACCTTTTTAAAAGGAATTTGTGATAGAATCGCACGAGTAGTAATAAAGATAAACAAGAAATACAGTATGGAAGTTATACAAGTATATGCTCCAACAACCTCACATCCGCAGGAGGAAGTCGAAGACCTATACGAGGAGATACAGAAGAGTTTGGATAATAGCAAATCGCATGACAAAATCGTAATGGGAGACTTCAATACGAAAGTAGGAACTAAGCAGAACCGTGACACGAAAGAGGGAAACTTTGGATTTGGCAAAAGAAACAAGAGAGGATAGCAGTCAGTGGAATTTTCAGAAGCCAGCAGACTGTTCATTTCCAATACATTTTTCAAGAAGCCACCTCAGAGGAAGTGGTCACGGAAAGACCCAAATGGGACTAAAAACTAAATAGACTACGTTTTATTGAATAACAGGGAAATTCTGCAAGACGTGTCTGTTCGGAACAGTTTCAAAATCTCAAGTGATCATAGAATGGTGAGATGTAAGCTGAAACTAAATACTAGACTTGTTAGAAAGAAGCTTATCAGAGCAAAACCGCCGCTTTTAGATCTGGAAAATCTTGGAAAACACAGACAGACATTCGAGATAGAACTAAACAACAGATTCAGCGCCTTGGAAGAGTTAAAAGATAAAGAATACATCAATGGCAGAAATAAAATACTGACTGAGATAATAAGAGAAACCGCCAAGGAAAAAGCAGGTATCAAAAAGAGAAAAGAGAGCAAAATATCAGAAGAAATTAAACTCTTGATGAAGAAAAGAAGAAAAATGAAGAAGGTAAAATTACATAAAGAGGATTGAGTACATAGAACTAAATAAATTCGTAAGGAAGACAAAAAGAGAGGATTTACGTAGATGCTACGAGCATCTTGTTAGAAATACAATCGATGAAAACAAGAGCCTAAAGAAAACCAAACAGCACCTCATGATAAAAAAAAAGCATATAATTGCAGTTAAGAGACCAGACGGGACCGTAACACGAAATAAGGAAGAAATTAAAAAACTATTTGAAAATTTCTTTAGAGAATTGTACTAATCTGATGAAGAGCTAGAAAGTGAAGACTCAGAAGGAAATGATGCAGAAGTCTCGGACTTAATTTAAGTAAAACAAAAGTAATGTACAATCAACATGCTGTAAGAAGGAAATAAAACTTAACGGAGAGAGAATAGGTATGGTTGATGAGTATGTTTACCTAGACCAGATCGAAACATGGAATGCCAGGTTGACTGATAAAATAAATAGAAGATGTAAAATGGTCTGAAACTTTAGAAGACTACACTTTATTTCCAAAGCAAACTACCAATGTGTCTGAAGCGTAAAGTTTATAATTAATTTGTCTTATCTGTGATGATGTACGGCTGGGATACTTCGTCATTGAATGCGCAAACGACTCAAAGCTTAAGAGTCACGCAAACAGCAATGGAGAGATGCATGCTCGAAATAACCAAGAGAGACAGGAAGACAAATGAATGGATTCGCGCACAAACAAAGGTAGAAGATATAATCAAGACTGCGAACAATATGCAGTGGAGAAGGGACGGTCATATAGGCAGACGAACAGTTGGAAGATGGACGACAAATGTACTACATTGGATTCCCGGAGAAAAGAAACGACCGAGACGACGTCCAAATGCAAGATGGGTAGATGAAATCAATGATTTTTCAGGATATAATAGAATAGCAGCAGACCGAGATATGGGGAAAGGAAAGGGGAAGACCTTCATACAGCAGTGGATAGAAAACGACTGAATATGATGATGATGATGAGTAGGAATTGTTTAAGAAAAGTACGTCTTTAAAGTGTTTTTTATTGTTTTTTCGAGTTATTTCGGTGTTCGGATACGTTTCCTCAAGCCAGTGTTTTGTGAACCAATTCCTAACGTGTTCTGCACCCAGTAAAACCCAAGAGCATTGCAGAAAGTATTTATTTTAGGTTAAAAAGTCCGTATTAAAATATACTTTTAAAGTATATAAATATATATAAATTAGTGATGGGTCGATACCAGAATTTCTCGATACTAAATACTTTCTTCAACATTACAATGCAAATTATATATATAGGGTGTCCCAGTCATATGCGTAAATACTTCGGGAGATGATTTGTCACACCGAAATAAGAATAAAAAGTTCCTATAAACATGGGTCCGATTTCGCTTCGTTTTGGAGATACAGTGTTTCCAACTTGGAACCTAAAATCGAGCTCTAACAATGGGAAGAAAATGAATAATTGTCAATAAATCAGAAACGACACAGAATGAAAATTTCGTTGGCAGAATTTTGTTTCAATCAAAATGGTGGAAATCAGGAGTGAAAACACGATGTCCACGTACTGTCAGTGTTGCCAAACAGGTATAACGTTTAAAATTTTCAAATGACACTACGTCGTATTACTAGGTATTTGGCATCCTATCTGGATCCGTCACTGGTTTAGATATACTGATTCATTTTGGAGCTTTTAATTCGATGAGACCGTTGAAGGGGAATAGATCAGTGCTCGAAGTGGGGGCACGCCGTGCCCTTACCTTTTTCATTTTGGATTTGGCGTACTTTTTTATTAATAGAAGCTCATTGCCTTTACTTTCAATACGAAATCGCTACCACTAGGTGCAAGCGCACCCTTACTTTTCTAGCCCACTTCTCCAAGCGTACCTTTCCCTTTTTTAGCCCATTTCGAGCACTGGGATAGATAATGAGAAAATGCAACAAGTGAAAGAGTGAATGGGAGAAAAAGACAGGCAACATATTAATGCAGAGTGAAATGCAAACATATCCCAGAAATTTCATGGATAGATGCAAAAATGGTCGAGAATATCTCGGTTTGTGAACAGAAGGAAAGGGGGATGCGAATAGCATGGATAAGATTAGGTGGCTGGATACAAATACGATGAAATTATGAACAAGGGAAACCTATATATCCGTTATGTGGTGGAAAAGACAGCAAAGGACATCTTTGCTTGTATAGGGAAACGGAGGAAAGCAGATAGAAACATCTGGGAAATTTGACTGGGGATGAGGTGTTGGAGGGCGGCAATAAAAGGGGATGAAAGGATGAGAGGTAAGATTATAAAAGCAGTGAGGGCAGTATATCACCAAGATTAGGGAAGAGTGATTGAAAGCATTGAGAAGAGGGGATAAATGTTCGAATTTAGAGAACTAGTGTTTAGCTTTTATGTTAATTCATTTTATGGTGTGTATTCTGTTTTATAAATTTTATTAGTGTGTATATTTAGATATTGAGAAAAGTTGGAATATATCGTAATGTTCCTTCCATATTTGGATCGGTAGAGACAATAATACTCGGGAGTGGTTTTAGCCCTCAACCATTTATTTATATAAAGGAACAAAGTTAATAAAATTACCGTCCCGTAGGATACTGATTTACAAGTTATTTCGTATGGACAGCTACTAAGATATCTTCTTCTTTGGAGTGATCTGATGGAGATTGTGGTATATAGAAAAACACCAGTTCCTTAGCAAACTGCGTGTCGGGTAGTTGTACCAGTTCCTTGGCAAACTGCGTACCAAGGATGTTCCAGTTCCTTAGCAAACCGTGAACGGAGGAAGGAGAGGAACTGATCACCCGGGGATTGAGTGATAGTTCTTGCTGGGTGCAGGTCCCTTTTAAAGGTGATTGTAGGGGTGACTCTTCTTGCTTGATTCCAGCTCCCTCTGTCTTCTGTTATCCGCTCCATCTGGTGTTAGTTTGTGGAGTTGACTGTCGTCTGCTCCTACGTGTGTCATAACATGTTTACTTCTTGCTCATATGTTTGTTCTATAAACATGTCTGTTTATTTACATAATGTCCACGTGCTGCTATACACGCGGATCATTACAATATGAAGTTTTGAAATGTTGTATGTGGAGAAACATTAGATGTGGAAGCAGTTGCGTACGCATTAGTTCGCACGGGGATAAATCTATCTATATATGTATAAAATTGAAAGTCTGTTTGTTTGTTTGAATAACATACTACTCATATACTTCCACACCCATTATGGATTCGAAAAAAAAATACACAAATATTCCTTAGGACCTAGAAGAATTAACTGCAGCATTAAAAAGTTGTCACCACTCTCAAAGGAGGGAGGGTGTTCAACTCGGAAACTGCTTGAGCTAGAAACCTGATATTTGTCATGAAGATTCCTCATTTCAATTCATTAGCAATAGCTTTCTTAATTTTTGAACACCTCCTGGGGGATGAGGGGGCGAAAACCTTTCAAGGAATGAAATATGAGAACTCGAAAACCGATAAACTTAGAAACTTTTCATTTGGCATGCATGTTCCTTAGGACAACGAATGGTTAAATACGGCACTAACAGGTTGTAACACCCACAAACAGGGTGAAACAGTAGGGTGCAACTTGAAAACCGTTTGACCTAGAAACTTGATATTTTGTGTGACAATTCTTCGTTCCAATTGATTACCAACGGTCTTCATAGTTTCTCGATTGGATACCCCTGGGAGGGTAAGAGGGCGAAAACATCTTAAGTAATGGAATATCAGCCCGCACTAACGGATGTTCAAATCAGATTGTATGAGATAAAAACACTACATTAAGCACGACCGTAGAGCACTTGTATTATTCTGTACTTGTTTTCCGCTAGTACGTTCATTTTTGTGGTAATCTAACAAATGACTAATTTTCAAATTGTAGTGTTCTTCGTCTCATTGTTTCAATTGCAAACAGAAAACGTTTCAAGAAACAAGATAATTAGGATCTTTAATTATAACCACCCTTCACGTATTCACTTCACTTCACTTTATGAAAAATGTACCTCTCTCTCAAAGAGCTCTCAAAAAGAGCCATAAAAACCTTTAACGTTTTCTTAATTTGTTCGACACTTCAAATGTCATTTGCAACAGTTTTTCCGGCAACCCTAATTAATATGACCTCTCTCTCTTCAATGACAACAGAAGTGAGAGATGATTTTTTTTATTAAAAGAACAACTTTATAACGCAAATATTTTAGGTAGCTAATAACTTGTATAACCTTGAAGCAATTAAAAGAAAATTAACTTTATGTTACGTCAGAGAATTTGTTATCGACTCGTTTCTAAAACAGAGCCATATCAGATGATGCCATCTCATTCACAAAATGATTGATGTGGTTTGTTGAGACCTCGAGAATGGCCTTTGTACTTTCTTTTCCTTGAGAAGTCCAAAGAGATAGAAATAGAACAGAGGCTTAATGTGGTGCAACATTAAACATAAAAGAAGAAACTTTCAATGGAAATGAAGGTACCGGTAGTTAACGATATTGCAGAAAAGTAATTCTAATTTTAGACCAGCTTTTGAAAAATAAATACTGTTTTTGAAGAAAAAAAAAAAAAGCACACTTCTTGTACGTACACTTTATTGCATTTTTGCACACTTCAAATGATCTAACTTTTAATCACCTCTAAGTACAGTAAATAAAGAGAGATTAGAAATAAATAACAGTGTATTAATACGCGATTCAGGTAGAAAAAACTCTCAGATACATTACTGGAAATTCAAGCAATGAAAATGCATGGACATTTCTAGTAACTTGATTGATATAAACTAGACATAATTCAGTTTTCACTGGGATTAAAGAAAGTTTAACACTCCAGTGGTCGCGTGGAGCACCATAGTGTTCCAGCTACGTTGGTTTGATTGCAGACAATATTTGGTAAGACATTTGACCTTGAGCGGTCATCTACCTTTTCCCCGTTCTATGTGTAACCAGTCATCCGAGTTTCAACACTCTAAGTTCACTGCCTATTTTTCCACGATTGATTGTCTCGCAAACTGCACGATTGGCGCACCATTGTGCTCCACGCGGCCATTCCCGTTACTGATACCAAGAAGAATAAAGTGCAGAGGTACACTGTTTTTACAACTGGAAGAAGAATATCCACTACAACCTCCACCTCCAAAGATAGCTAACACTGCTCGACGTTACATCTGAGGCAGAAAAAGAAGCAAAACAACAAGAAAAACATGCACGTGCCAGAAATGGATGTATGCCGATCACCAAAGAAGTGTGTCGAGAGTGCTTAGAATGAACGCATGTATAAATACGATGAATTTCGGCAATTCATTGTGATCTAGCATTGTGGTGTAAAATTCTAGGAAAAATTGAACGGCGGAAATTGTTTTTGTTTTTTTGTGTGTGTTACTTTGAGTAAAAAAGTTTGTTTTGTTTTTTTGCCATTTTGGGCAAAATGCCATAAGCAAGGTTCTTTTGTTTCAAATTCTATGTATAGAGTCTATAGCATAAAGAGTTTAAAACGTGGAAGCTGTAAATGGGCCTTCACAGGATAAAAGAATAATACAATATAAAACTTAACAGTTAAAGCCATAATCATCTCATATAGTCGGAGATAGACCTGTCTCTCGAATATACATAAAAACTCTCGGCAATATACCTGGTTCATTCCCTCACAATGACGCCATGTCATTGGGGATGTTATAACGTTGTCTGAGATGATTATATCCTGGGCAATCTAAGAGAATGTGACGAATACTTAAAACAACATTGCAATTATTACAATGTGGTGGATGCAAACGTGGCAAGAGATATCCTTGTGTCAGGCGCCTGTGTCCTATAAGTAGACGACACAAAAGTACTTCCTCACGCCTACTATCTCGGTAAGATGACTTCCATGGAGCAACAGTTACCTTAATTTCTTTTAATTTATTAACAGCAATGTCATCCCATTGTCGCTGCCATTCATTCCGTGTAACCTGTCTATAATATATCAACATATCCTGAAATGGGACCTGCTGAATATCAATGTTAGCTCCAAGGGCGCCGATTTCTCTGCAACTTTGTTGGGGGCATTCAGATTTTATTTTTAAGGTGAGGGTCTAAGAAGGCACATATGATACAAATCCAACTCCGATTTTGCCAAATATTGTATATTCATAAAAGAACATATATAATAGTATACATATAGTCATTATGAAGGCTTCCCCAGGTCCAGCTATTACAGAATTTAACAATGTTTGTATAACGTTAAAAAATTCACTAAAGCATATTATGTTCTAACTATTAAAAACAAAGTTTCTGCTGTTACTAGGAAATAAACTTAGGAAATAACAGAAACTAATGTTAGTCTATGCAGAGGAGTTATCCAGCTTTCCCTAATGTGGTTCTCTTTCTGTCCGGCTCACCCTTCCGCCGCGCTACTGCTTTATTTGACAAATATTTTTTTTTTTAATTCTCGGTTCTCTATCTCGACAGTAGGGTGACCATCTCTCCGGGTTCGACCCGGAGTCTCCGGGTTTGAACACCTTGTCTCCGGGCTCCGGGTTTTGGAACGCTTTCTCCGGGTTGTACTTGTTGTAACAAGTTTTCAAATGCCGATAAATAACTATTAAAAATAAAGAAATTGACAGGATTAACTTTGACTTCAGTTACTGAAATAATTATTAAAAACATCTTCCACCGTTCCACGCTGTCCAACGATCGGAAAAACTCGCTAAGCCGCATGGGAACCACAAAGTGGAGTAATTCTCAGGGTGCGCGTGACGATACACTATTTAATTATTCTGTCCAAAATTCGAATAAAGCGATAATGGTTAGTAGGATAGTGTACTGTGTACGGTGGCATGATTGCCTGAACGCAAAGAACTACGCGTGAAGTTGGAGAGTCGGTTAAAAGATGAGTTCTTTGGCAACATCTTCCTTACAACACGTTAAGGATACTGAAAGGCGTAAATTTTTCTACGAGGTGACTGAAGTTTATCGAAGAGCATTGGCGTACTTAAAGAAACATCACAATTAAGAAACATCTCCTTTCAAGCATTTTTCAGCAATCACCATCTTGAATCAAGTGAACCGACCGATTCAGTACAATGCAGTTATTACAGCAGCCGAATCTTGTAAACTAGATGTTAACGAAAATGACCTCTACGATAAGGTTACACTTTTGAATCAAGTTCTGGGAAAATTTGATGATTATACCTTCACAAATACATGTCGGTGAAGTCTGGGCGAAAATTTTCAAAAGCTCGGATTTTCCTCAACTTTACAAACTTGTCGCGAAAGTACTGCCCATTCCTGTAAGCCACGCTTACGTAGAACGTGTATTTTCTCTCATGTCAAATTTATGGACAGGCGAACGAAACAGAATGCGGGTGTAGGCGTGTAACTAGTCAAAGCGGAACTATGTACCAAGCTGAACTGCAATATGTCGTGCCAAGAATTCAGCGCGTACCTGGCAAAAGAACAGAAGGGACTACTAACATACTGTAAAAACAACAAAAAATTTAAGTACAACTTTACTTAAATATTATCAATGATTATAGTATGTAATTATTGTACCTTGACATATATTAAACTTAACTAAAATATTAGTAAATCGTTATTTGGTATTCGTATTAATTATGTATTCGTTTACTCGTAATAATGCACGCAATTTATCTACAATTTTTGCTCTGTCCAGTAAAACTATTAAAATTAATCTAAAAATGAAATACTCGCTTCGTACTGGGGACCCTGGACTTCCTACTGGGACTCTGCTCTGCCCCACACTCCGTTTTCTTTCTTTTTTTAAATCTCCGACTCTCCAGGTTGGGAAAAAGTAAAAGGTGGTGACTCTCGACAGGCACGGTTCAAGAAGCTTCTGTCTCACCTACAGTGAGAAAAAATATTTGGACAAGTTGAACAAAGAGGAAAAGAAGACTTACCACACGCAAAACGTGGCCCATTTCGAAATCTCTTGCCTGTTTATGATAATGTGGATACCTTAAATAGAATGGTATAGAAATAACTAGTACTCGATACACCGGCAAGAAAACAGGCAACGAAAGAGTGATAACTACGTAAATTCATGGCAAAATGTATTTGGACAACCCCATCCTACTCTCGAAATAAATGTTCTAGGAATTATTTTGTGTACAAGAGCACTCTGCGTGGTGTATTGAAGCAATCCACACTGTGTCAGGCATAAAGAAGCAGCATGGGGAACAAATTGAGTTGAATAACATTGGAACTGCTCACTTTAATTTCAAATTATGTACGGAAGGTAAAAGGTACTGAGACATAGCCAAGCTTGTTGGAAAGCCATGCTCTACCGTTTGATACATCATAAAGAAACATAAAACAGAATAATTATTGGGGATTCGTTCTGGTCAACTAAGGAAACTAACTGCCCGGAATTAAACCTACATTCTTCATTCTGTGAACAAAAGAATTCATTCTATTCCGCAATAATTGCTCTGTTTACGTTGCTTTATGATGTATCCAACGGTGAAGCATGATTTTCCAACAAGCTTGGCTTGCCTGACACCGTGTGGATTGCTTCGATACACTAACTAGACTGCTCTTGTACACAAAAGGATACCTAGAACATTTATTTCGAGAACAGTATTGGGTTGTCCAGATACAGTTTCTTGCGATGAATGTACGTAGTCGTCACTCTTTCGTTGCCTGTTACCTTCCAGGTGTATCGAGTGGTAGTTATTTCTTAAGTATTCTATCTAAGGTATCCAAATTATCATAAAACGGCAAGAGATCTAGAAAAGGTCCATGTTTTACGTGTGATAGTTTGATTTCCTCTTTGTCGAACTTGTCCAAATACTTTTTCCCCGCTGTATATAGTTTTCCTATCTATAAGTTGTATTAGAAACTCAAAATTACGGTATTAACGGCAAACAATAACTGCATCCAAACAGCAGTTTGAAGGATATATTTCCAAGTGCAAGTCTACTCCTACTTTTGGGTGAGTTCTTCTTGTCGCTTATTTTTCTTGTATATATTTCTTTTTCTTAAATTATGTTTGTATATGACAAAATCACGATGAGTGATCCTTAACCCTCGGAATGCCAAGATAATTTCATCTCACGAAACGTCAAGATGAGTCATTTTCGACGCATGTATATTTCTCGTATGAAATAAAGTACTTGTTCAATCAAGGTATTTTAGAGTATGGGTGTATTCATTGTATAGTATTTATTGCATTGTATTGCATTTATTTATTGTACTTTATTTTTTTCAAGTAGATACTACAAAATAATGGAACATACAGAAAAAAATAATACATCATATTAACCTTGCAACTATTTTCATAGCTGCACAAAAATAAAGGTACCATGAGTCTTTTACTTATTTACACGTATAAAGTACGACATATAAAACTATCAGAATCAAACTACCTTCCTATTTCACTCTCACTTGTAAAGCATACTGTATCTGTTGTATTCTGATTTTTGCAAATGAAGCGATTACATTGCTGACAGTATGCGGAGTGCACAGAATTTCACTCTTCCATTTAATAAGTAATGAACAAAAATAATATTTTGACTGTATGGGTAATTTTTGACCCGATCTTCCCGATCTTGGCGTTCCGAGGGATAAACGACAGAAAATACGTTTTCATTTTTTCTTTCATTCTTTCTTTTCTTTTTTTACTAAATGGTCTTTATCGATGTTATGCACGAAACTCCAGAAATAACACAAGCAATGCACGAATTAACTCCTTTAGCCAGTCGAGGAGGTACTATACGTGATGTAATTTATATAAGTATTGTAGCACACAAGTTTCAGGGAGGAATTTATAAAAGAAATAGATTTTCCAAAGGGAGATAAACTTAGTAGAAGGGAAAACGAATGACCATGTACTGTAGAAATAGGAGAACCGACATCACCCTTATCATTTTGGACCCCCATTAGGGTTGCCCACTTCAACTTTGGGGGCAGGGCCCCCAAAGCGACACCCCACCGGGGGGGGGGGATCGGCGCCCTTGTTTGGCTCCTAAAGAGACCTCACTAGCAGCTTCGTCTGCCAATTCATTACCATGGATACCAACATGACTTGGTGTCTAGGAAAAGACAACCTCACCACCCGAAAGCAGATGACGAGTGCCTTACATAGGATATCTTGCAAGAGCAGATGGTTAGAATACACATTTTCGACGCTTTGAACAACACTGAGTGAATCTGTACAATCAAGGATGCGGTGGAAGCCACGAACAAGACTAAAATCCAGAGACTTTAAAAGGGCATATAATTCAGCAGTAAAAATACTGACTTTAGGATTAAGACAAAATTGGTGGGCTTCCCCATTTATAACAAACGCGCATCCAACAGATTCATCTGATTTGGACTCATCGGTATAGAGATATAATTCGGATACTGACTCTGTATCTCACGAAAACGCTTCTGGAACTTAATCATAGATGCCTCCAATTTTGTTTAGAGTTGACGAAGAAATATCAATCAGTGGACGAGCAATTGCCCACGGAGGACAGAGACTAAAACGGACAGGACAGGTAGTTGGGCGGTCTGCATTCAGATTCTCCTACAACTCAGATGCTCGGATGCCAAGTGGTCGGGTAGAATGACCACAACGTTCATAAATGGCTTGTTGCATTGGGTGTACGACTAAGTTACATGTTGGATGTCGGGCTAAATATGATAACTTAGCAAAGTAGCTCAGCACATGGTACATCCGGTTGTAGTGTATATTACAAGATTATTTAATTTTAGATAGAAAATGACTACTGGTTGTGCCTTTCTATAGTTGGTTTCTGTAGGATGACTCCTTCTATATATCTTATAACTGAAAACTTACGTTTACCTTGAAGGTTTTGTAAAGAGTTACAAAGGTTTTGCTTTCTGATTGGTTAAGAGGGACAAAATTGATTGAATCACGAAAACGAGACCGAGACTGAAAGGGGACATGTGGTTTTGCTAACCACATGTTTCAGTTCGTGAAAATTTTTTTGGTATAGCAAGTACTCTGTGCCAGTTTGTGTTCCGTTCAGTTTATTTCATGAACAAGAAATTGAAAAAAGTTTCACTATTTAAGATATTCTATTCCAACACTACTGTGAAATTTCTGCGTGAAGTTAAAAGTTGTGTTCGAAGAATTTTGTGTTGATCATTAAACTAAAGTTTATTGAAAATAGTATATGGAATAGTGAATAAGTTCTGTGAATCACGTATACCAGTGAACTGTGAATTAAGATGGAGAGAGAAGGAAATTACTTAATACATAAAAGAAGTAGAAATTGAAACTGTTTATGTAATATCTTTTGGAAATCACCTTGAATGAAACAAACAGAAAAGGAAAGGAAAGTATCCTTTTTTGTATTCAGCTGTATCCTTTTTATTAAAAAGGGAATTGAAAAGGGAAGGGAAAAGGGAATATTGAAATTCTCAGGAAGGACGTTCCTGGAATAGCATATTTAGAAAGGAAAATTTCAGATAAAGATTTAATTTACTTATGGATATGATAATTATTCATTTTCTATTTTGTTATGTTTTCTCAGTGAAACATGAATTTGATGAGAGCAAAACTATTCATATTTTGTGTAAAATACTTAATAACATACACACAGGTGTATGTGAGTGGAATAATTATTCTGATCTTCCTTTTTCAAATTCCATAGCAACCGATTGTTCTTTAAATCACGAAGAATCATGATTTATTCTTTGATTTTGTTCAAAATTCACTGTCAGAATTTATTTGTTCGATGAATACAGAGAGAGAGAAGAAGAAACTTCAAAAGAAATGAAAATAAAATATGTCTTAATTAAAATTTTCTTGAATTTTATTTGGAAGAAAAATTTTTAAGTACACTCTGTAGATTAAAATATTGAATGAAAGTTTTTCAGGTTTTTTCAAAAACAGAGGAAGGCAGTTGAGGTTACCAGGTAATCGGTAATTATTATTGCGATTATCCCAAAGAATATATGGAAGCTTTGTGCTACAAGACAACAAACTTAATCGGAAAATTTCTGTTGCTGTGTACGTCCAAATTTTTAATGACAGAATTTTTTGGTGGTTTTAGATAAGTTTATTTACATGAAAAGACACCACACTACACGGTAAATCTCGAGTGGTGGTTCGGCGGCATCAACACAAAGACTGGCGACAGGACTTGTGCGATACGCACCTGTGGAGAGTCGGATTCCAGAATGATGAACGATATCCAGCGTATGTAAAGCAGAAAATCGTGCAGAGTAATAACCGTGACAATCATAATTAAGCTTCGATAAAATGAGTTCGCGATAAAGGCGCAACAAGGTTCTACGTTCAGTACCCCAAGTGGGATGACTTAAAACACGTAACATACTCAGAGCTCTAGTACAGGAAATCTTTATTTGGCGAAGGTGACTACGCCAATTTAACTTCGTATCAAATAATAGGCCAATGTATCGTACCTCCTCAACAACGGTTGTCTTGTCTCCAAGAAACAAATCACGATCCAGAAAGCAATTTCGTTTACGGCAAAAATGCACACAGACTGTCCTCGTGGGTGAAAAACGAAAGCCAGGCTGGTGTGACCACTCAACAAGACGGTTAAGAGACAACTGGATCTGCCTAGATACGAGGTTGATATTCGCATATTTACAAACAATCGTCAAGTCGTCAGCATTCCACAGAAGGCAAATACAACCCATAACACTATTCACCGCAATAGCGAACAGTGTTACGCTCAGCACACTCCCTTGAGGTACGCCGTTCTCCTGTAAATAACGCTCTGAGAAACAATAACCAACACGAACACGAAAATAACGATCTCTAAGAAAATTTGAAATAAAATGGGCCATGTGGCCCCGAATACCCCAGTCATGAAGCTGGTGTAATATGCCATATCTCCAGGTGGTATCATATGCCTTCTCTCAATCAAAGAATACGGCGAGAACGTGTTCATTGCGGAGGAAAGCATTCTGGACAATAGACCCTAACCTGACTAGGTGGTCGATAGTTGATCGATATTGTCGGAAACCACACTGATCATTGGAAAAAAAGTTGTTATGCTCCAAGTTCCACATTAGGCACCGGTTTATCATTCTCTCAAATAGCTTGCATACGCAGCTAGTGAGAGCAATGGGCCGGGAACTTGTGGGGGTTAGTTTATCTTTGTCAGGTTTCAGAATAGAGATGACGATAGCTTCTCGCCAACTACTAGGGAAGCCATCGGTCCTCCAGATCTGATTATAAAAATTTAGCAAGAAGACCTTACCTTGGGAGGGAAGGTGTCGCAGCATTTCATAGTGTATATCATCCAGTCCAGGGGATGTTTCGACCATCTCGCAAGGCAGTTCCAAGTTCCTACTCGGTGAAAGAGGCATTATATGTTTCGGAATTATTAGAGTGGAAGCGTAGAGGTATCATCTCAGTCTGTCGTTTAATGTTGACGAAATTAGCACTATCGTGCTGAGAGCTGGATATTATTGTTGCGGAGGCTGATCCAAGAAGATTAGCTATCTCTTCTGGGTCAGTATACAAGACACAGTTGTGCTTCAGAGCAGTTAATGTCTCGGACAGACAGTTGCCCTGCAAACGCCTGACCCGTTCCCACACGTCTCGAATTGGTGTTTGTAAACTAATGGAAGATACGAATTTACGAAAGGACGTACGCCGAGTTTGTTTCATGAGACGTCGAATATAAACTTGTGACTGTCGAGCTGCATTTAGATTTGCCGCTGTATGATATCGGTTGAACACCCGTAGAGCGCGACTGGGCCGTCGCAGTGCCAGTTCGAACTCATAGTTCCACCAGGGAACAGAATGCCGACGTGGTTTCGGCTATACTGTGGGATTGAACATCAGGCAGCTTGCAAAATTTCACGGTTTAAGTATTCAACCCAATCATTCAGGGGCAAATCTCCTTGATCAACTAGCTGGACACGAGTTTCATATCTAGTCCAGTCAGCACGTTTCAGATGGCAATGCGGTAATTTTCGTGGCGCTTGATAAAGGTTTATAATTACTGGAAAGTGGCCACTACCACACAGATCGTCATGTACACGCCATGCCAGCATGAGTGCAAGAACTGCAATGCAGAGAAACAGGTCTATCGCTGAGTATGTGCCACTTGCCAAACTAAAATGAGTGTTAACACCAGTATTTAATAAAACTAAGTTCGAGGCGTCAACAACAGCTTCAACTATTCTGCCGCGGACAGATGTACGAACACCCCAAATAGCGTTATACGAATTAAAATCTCCAACTAAAATAATAGGTTGGGGTAACTGCTGGAACAGATTCTGAAGGACAAGGAGCGTAAAGTCTTGTTCCCTTGTTATGTACAAATTCAGGATTGTAATATGCTGCTCAATGTGGAGTCGAACAGCAACCGCTTGTAAGTTAGTAGTGATGCAGACAGGTGTCGAATATATTGTGTAAACAACACCAATTGCGACACCATCACATACACGGCCGTCATTTGGATAATCTGTGTGATATAGTGTATAGTTTTTCAAAATCACAGATTCAGTTGTTTTAAACTGTTTCCTGAAAGCAGACTATAACAGGAGAAATATCTGATAACATGACCTACAGTTCTTCATAATGGGAATGAAATCCGTTAAGATTATATTCGACCAGAGCCATTAGGATGAAGATCAAGAAAACATCACCTTCTCAGTTAGGTTTAAATTTTCCTCCCTTTCCGACTAGAGTATATTCTGAGTCCATCAGATCGTCCTCAATCATATCTGAGGTTAGGGACGAACGCGACTCGTTTAGGGCAGGTGGAGACTATTGAGTAGCCAGAGAATTAGTGAGCCGTTTTATGCTCGACATAACTAGAGACATACGATTGTACTTTTATTATTATTACCAGTACGAACACTAGGTACAGCTCGTGGAGTCCTAGAAGACTCCCTAGGGGCAATTTCTCTCTCAATATGCGTCGGCGTAGCTTGAGGAGATTTTGACGCTTGGCGATGTTTAGGAGATTTGTCAGCTTGAGGTCCCTCAGTCTGAGTTGACACATCAACTGTCTGGGTGCCAACTGAGACAGTTTTAACTAGTAGTCGTGCTGCTACTGTTGAAAACGCACCAAATGGCAAGGTGCGTTGAGACTCTTACTCGACGCTTTGCATCACCAGCAGATATTTTCTCTAGTATTATCAGCTGCCGAATTCGTTTTTCCTCCTTAAAAACTGGATAGTGTGCTCACCCTTGCAACTAACACAGTGAGATTTCAGTGACGTGCAAGGATCCGCACTATGGCTGCTGGTACCGCATATTGAACATACAGCAGAGGTCACATTGCATGACATGCTGATCTGTCCATAGTGCTGACATTTAAAACAGCGGAGCGGACTGGAAATACAAGGACGGACATACAAGCAGTAGAAAGCTGCCCTCATGTCTTTAGGAATCTGTGGGGTGACAAACGTCAAAATTAGCCACCCCGTGGGCTGGAGTTCGCCACTCTTTCTTGTTTTAATTCGTCCAAGGTTGACTACACCTTGGATGGCGAGTTCATTCTTAATCACTTCTTCAGGGACTTCTTGGAGGTCCCAACAAGATACTACGCGCTGACAATAATTCAATTGACGGTGTCTTTCTCTTCATTCTGTGTCTTCTTTCTACGCTGTTTTTTCTGCGAAGGCGACTTATTATTATTAGGATGTGGTGGAGCCACGGTGAATGAAAGTAGTTAATGCCAACACTTCTCCGTCTTCGTTCTGAGGAGCCAACGAGGCTGCCGGGTCCTACCTTCATCACCCTTGTCAGCAAGCTGGAAATCGAGGCGAAGTCAAATGGCTTGGCGTCGAAATCACTTGCACTCCCGTCTGATGGATACTTGGGACGCCCACTCCCCCAGAGTGTTGGCGAGACCAAAGGTCCGAAGAGCTCCCCAATAGCTCACTTCCCAGCTTCAACGAGCTAGACCATCCAAAATCTGCCGATAAGAGCTAGGCGCTATCCAATGGTTCCTTCCCCTGGCCCCAGGGGCCAACGTCAAGGCAAGTACATCCTGTCACATCCTTGGACATTGCGTGGAGGTGCAAGTCGGAACAAGAGGAGATGAAATAATGAATCATCTGTAGATTAAAAATGAAGTGAAAGTAAATGAAACTCCTCTCTGCTGGTCCTCCTTTCAAGCAGCGTAGGGCTGATTGCAGCCAGCAAAAGCCGGCTGGGCGATGGGGTCGCCAATTCCCTACGCCAAATACGAGCAACGATGGTTTGCTGTTCTGGCTATGTGATGATGCATCACTTTGCAGTCCGTGGACCTGCGATGAGCTTTCCAGAAGAGACACTTAATAGACAAGATATTATGAAAACGAGAAAATCTCAATCTCGTCTCGTGAGCAATACTACTCTGTTCTAGTTCACAGAAAAAGCAAGTTCTATAATTAGTGCTTGGTACTTCTGCTAAAGAGTACATTGTCATTAGTCTGAAAGTTTCAGCACATATTTTCCATTATTAGTCGAGATAATACTATCTAAAGATAAAAAAATGAAATCAATTAATATCAAATTTTACGCTATTTGGAGCTTCGTAATCTCAGTTTGTTCCAATCGAATAAAAATAGTATTTACTTGACTCAACATCGAAAGTAGCAGACAGTTTTTCTAACACGTGTGTAAATTTTCGAGGTTGTTATTTTTTTTGGCATAAGATAGAAAAACACAGAGTACAGGGAAACAAGGGATGTCAATTTAAGACAAATGAGTTCACAGCCTTAACAAGCATGGAAATACGCAAAGAGGGGACTAGGTCCCTCCGGACTTTTTTTTTTTTAAATTAGTATAATTTTTGCGAAACTAATATGCATTTTAGGTAAATTTCACACCCTGACCTCCTCGAAGGCGCTGGACCCTCTTTTCGAAACCAATTTCTGCCTGTTAACAAGTATTAAACAACAACAGCTAACCGCTAGGAAAATTCCAATCCAAAGGCGCTAATAATTATAGCTGCACAAATTATAGCTGCTTTTAGGATATGAAATGCATGGGATTAAATAGGAGAGAATTAGACTTTAAAATGCATATTACGAGCATCTTTCATGGAATGCATCTTTCTCGGACAATCTCCCTTCTTTCCCTGTACTCTTCAAATGTGCTTTCATTTAGATATTAATATCTCCATTCCACTGTTAATAGTACTACAAGGTGTCAAGAATCTGGAATCTCTTCATTCATTCTGCTGCGACAGGAGATATCTCTTCTGTCAGTGGCTACTAGCACGAAACGAAATTTTTCCACTTACCAACGGCCATAGTCGCGATCTTAAAGGCAGCTATCTTGGTTTTTGTTGGAGATTTTTAAGTTGGAGAGGTGGTTGATTTAATTGTTATTAACGTCCTAAACGAGCTGGACGGGACATATTGTTTTTGTTAAAGTGGATTTCCGAACCACTCCGTTAATAGATCCCGGGAGAATTGAACCCGAAACCATGTTCACAGAAATCGAGCTGCCGTGGCTCAGTGGTGGAGGATTGGCTTAGTATTCGGGAGATCATGGATTAAATCCCAGTAAACGGCCATCCTGACTAAGGTTTTTGAGTGGGTGTAGTTACACTAGGCAAATGCCGGGTTGGTACCTTGAATTAAGCCCTGACCGACACCTTCCTGCATCCTTTCCCCTCCATTATTCCGGTCTGAGCCTTAGATGGCTGGAGGTCATAAATAATTTCAATTTCAACGTGCACAGAAAGCGAGCGCGCTAACTGCTCGACCACCCCGAGATCTTGGAGGTGGGTCATGTGACACATGTTCAAACTGTCATTTTGGGGATGAAATACGATGGTGTTGTTAATATGTTTGTCTTGTCTTTAACACTTATTACTCTTTCAGGTGGTTCCCAGCTGTGGTCGTCCTGTAAAGTCCTTGAACCGATCTCAAAGAACAATAAGTTTTAAATGTTTAAAGATAAGACAAACACATTAACAGAACCATGGTATTTTTCACCCAGGGTCGTAACCAGACTGAAACCTTAGAGAAGGCTCAACTCAAGTTTAGAGGAAAGGATCACATATACACTGAAATGCCAAAAGCCATGGGATGTTTACCCAATAACGTGTGGAACCCCCTTCGAGAAAGCGAAGTGCAGCAATCGATCTGGCAGGGACGTGACAAGTCGCTGGTAGTCCGCTGGAGGGATGTGTACTGTGCAGCCATGCAGTCTCGATTGCCGTCCACAATTCAGTTGTTGTTGCAGGTGGAGGATCCTGAGCACGAATAGCCCGTTCGATGATATCCCACATTTGATCGACCGGCGATCTAGTGGGCCAAATCAAGAGTTGGAAGTTACCAGAATGTTCCTCAAACCAGTCGCGCACTATTACGGCCCGGTGACATGCCACATTGTTATCTTGGAAAATCCCATTGTTGGCAGGGTACACGAACTTCATAAAGGGTTAGAGATAATCACCAAGCAGCTGAACATAATGTTGACCGGTCAATTTCCAGTTCAAGCGGACCAGAGGACCCATACCATGCCAGTAAACATGCCCCACACCAGGACGGAGCCACCATTAGCTTGCACAGTGCCTTGTTGATAACTTGGGTCCATGTTCTCATAAGATCTGCGCTACATCCGGACCCTACCTTCGGCGTGTACAAATTGGAAACGTAACTCATCTGACCACACTACACGTTGCCAAAGACCCAGTCCACGTGTTTCCGAGCCCATGTGAGACGTCGCCGCGTATGGGCAGCGATTAGTAGCGGCACACGTGTCAGTCTTCTGTTGCGATACTCCACGGAGACCAAATTGCGCTGCACTTACCTCTGAGACACGTTCATGGGATATGCTTACGATATACAAGGGGGCTCATGATTATGCTAGAGGGGTTAAAGCGCCCCCTGTCCCTGTCTGGTTACGGGCCTGTTCTCACTCCAACCGGAAAAAAGATAGTCAAAATAAGTATCACATGATCCACTTCCAATTTAAAAATCTTCACCCAAAACCATGATAGCTTCCTTTAATCTCCTCGCCCCTCAAAATGTTTCAAAATCTAAGAGTATTATCAAAAATCTGAGAACATAGTGCCCTAGTATTTACAAATTACTATGAAATCCAATGGGCCATCAACTAAACAATAAGACTTCAATTAAATAATTACGTCATAATCTTTGAATACGTATCACTCACTCATCTACGGAGAAGATCTCGAGATCGCTGCCCATTGGATTTCATAGTAACTTGTAAGTACTACTGCACTATGTTCTAAAACATTTTATAGTACTCTTAGATTTTTAAATATTTTGAAAAATGTTACAAAGTGGGGGTTGGAGCGAGGAGTGTCCTTAATGCCGCAACCGGGGCCGTTTTGTATCTGAAAGACTTTTCCTCTATATTAGTAACCATTGGAAGGCATTACCTTCAATAGCGGCAGAATACAAGAGGAGTTCCCAGGCCTTTGACACCTTGTAGAAATATTCATAGCGGAGAAATTAATGTGTTTAAATGTGTTAAACATGTATTTAAATGTCGTGTCTCATAATTTTAGTTTTAAAGGTAAAACTCACCCCTCCACTCTCTGGCCTCATATATTCATTAAATGTTAATGACATTGATCGGTCCAGTATTCCTTTAAGATAGAGGTCAATGGTTAGAACTGATATTTTTTTATTAAACTTGAAGTTAAAAAATAAAGTCAACTGTTCCCTCCTACATCTATGTTCAGATTTAAAAATCAATTTATAATGCGATAGAGTAGGCCTACTGCAGTATAACCCATCGAGCTCTACCTAACGATACTGGAGTGACTGCTTAGTGTCAAAAGATGGACACCAGAGCAAATACTTAAACTCGTTTGTTCAATTCCAATCTAATACAATGTGGACCAAATTTTCAGTTCTAACTTAGTTTTATGCGCTTCTTATTGCTGTGCGACCCGTTTTTTATTCAAGACTTAATTTCTGAGTTAATATAATAGTATATCCTCTGCATATAATAGAAAATACTGCAAATAATATTTACGTTTTTTTTATTATTATTATTTTATTTATTTATTTTTTGCAAGAATTAACACAGATAAAAACAAAATATCACACAGCGCACAGCTAAATTAATCTTAAAAAACTGAATTAGAACCGAAAATTTGGTCCATATGGGCTTATACCACAAGTAGATAAACGAGACAAAATTGTTCTCTCCGCTCTCTTGTTATGAAATTTTCAATGGCAGCAGTCAGTCCAGTATCGCTTTTAGATAGAGGTCACTGGTATAGCCCAATGGTTTGAAAAGACAAATTGAAACTCAATCTGTCCACAGTTTAACAAAAAAGAAACTTGGGATCTTTCTTGATATTGCTTAAACCTAATGATATGATATTTCAAAATAATACATGGGACAGGTTTGCTGAGGCTCTTCAGATTTGACAGCACTTTCTAAAAATCACTTTCAAAGAGGTGATTCAGCTACTGCGACATTATGTTATCTCCTAGAAAATTATCTTCTGTGGACAAAGGGGAAGCAGCGATAAGAGGGGGAATTCTATGTAAATATTGACCAGTACTAAATTTAATCAAGGAAGTTATGGTGAAGGGAAATTAAGCACGTGTCTATAATAACACTGCTTTATATCAAGATACACAGCACCTGTTTCCTGGGCTTTTTCCACGAAACTCTATAGCGGTGGTGGTTTCTCAACAGACGCACTTTCAAGCTGTAACATGCGACTTTACGGGTAGGTTAAAAAGAAGCACTCAAGCAAGTAATAATATAACTGCAGTGTTTCTATCAGACGGGTCCCGAGGGTATTAACCTCCAGACTGTCAATTACCCCCAATTAAAAACAACAAATATTGTTATACCAAGAGCTCATTGGTTGTATACATGTATTTCAAATGAACTAACCTAACTTAAAGTGCTTAGTTTTAGATGTGACATATGAAAAACTGGCACCCAGATAGCACCCAAGTTTACGCCAAGTTTGTACTGGTCTTCTTGTTTTCCCCTTGCAATGCTAAACTTACCGCATAAAGTTTGTTTAAATGTTGTAGAGAAATTGGAATTTCAAACTTGACGTTTCAAAGTTTGCTGCAAGTTTGTATTTCCAAGTTTGCAGCAAACTTTGAAGCGCAAAGTTTATATTTCCAAGTTGGCTACAACATTTAAACAAACTTAACGCGGTTAAGTTTAGCACTGCAATGGAAAAGCAAGGCTAGTAAGTACAAACTTGGCGTCTGAGCTGCCCCAACGCCATCTCTCCGCCTTTGGTAGAACTACGTGCACCTAGCGAAATGTTAAAAAAAGAACTTTTTTTAAAAAAAAACGACGTTTCAGTTAGTATCAAGGCTAGTCGCAATCTGGTTTAAACAGGATCAACAAGCTTTCTCAGTTTCGAATTAAAGTCTACATAAATGCCTTTATTCCAGAAACTATTTTCGTAATATAAAAGGACTAATAAAATGTACTTCGTTCAGCAGAAGAACCGATGGAACAGGAGTAGACAGAGTGTTGGACAACATGGTGAACAAACAAATCTGAAGGTCGTGGGTTCGAACCCCACTCCAGACCTCTCTTTTCACGCTACAGGCTCTACCAGCGTTTTTAAAAACAAAGATTGTTGCATGTTTGGCTTTCCAACTTTGTAGCAAGTTTACCATCTGTCAACTAGCAAGATTACTGCAAGATTGTAACAAGTTTACAGCCTAGTAATGCCAAACTTGCTGCAAGTTTGGAGCCTTGCAATGCCAATGTTGCTGAAAACTTGCTACAAGTTTAATGTGCTATCTGGGCAGAAATCTCCAGTAGCGTCATCACAGAACAGGGGAGCAAGGTTACGCGGATCCATACGAAAAATATACGTGCGGCAACACCGATATCATGTGACAGTAGGAAGTTAAGGCCGCAAGAAACTAAACGTTAGTGCAGGTGCTGCAAAGAACGATAGATGATCTACGTAAGTAAACTTGTTTTTCCAATAGTTCCATATAATGTTGTAGCACAATTTGCTATTTATTAGAAAGCACTTGTAATAAGTAGTTTCTATTATATTTCATGGTTCACACGGTGTAGTATTTTATACTGTTTCTACAAGTTAGCGTCACAGGAAAGTTCATTATATGAGCTACGGACAGGAGTACGCAGGTAGTACTCTTGCCCCACATTAATAACCATTAGGACAAATTTTATATCATAACGATGTAAGATTTATGTCAACTGTATAACCGTGTAGCCCACTATTATATTTGCTACGAATTAACGTGGAACTTTTGGCAGTTAGTGAGATAAATTTGTCATATATGTCAGTTTGTTGCGCAGGAGATATATAGGTGGCTCCCGCGGTTATCACTTACTCTCGTTCACTTTTAGTTTTATTAACAGGTCCGTATCTTAGGGTGGGCTGGGCAAAATTTAGGGGGGCGGGCTAGTCGATATATAAAACAGAATGCGTGGTTGCATAACAAACAGGGGTATATACATAGATTTCAGCGAATTTACTGTACATTTTATAAGTAAAAGAGGCTGTCATTGGCCGGTTAGCAGCCAGTGATTACGTTTATCGTCTGTACCCATACGGAATGTAGTCCTATTCGCGCTTATTTCTATCCACATTTGTAAGGAGTTGAGCAACCTTCATGGTGTTTAAGGGATTTTTTTATGTTAACCCATTCCTATAATTTTAGGGGAGTTTGCCTAGTTTTTGTGAGAGTATCAATTGTTTGTCCCAGGCAGGAATTGACTTAATGATCCCAGAGATTTTTGCTGTGTTAGCTGCGCTTTTTACTTAACACAGAAGTTAATTTGATGAGTAGGTAGACTGGTGATTTATGGAAGTGAATACTTCAATGATTTTTTTTATTATTATTAGAGTATATTTTTATACAGGAAGAGCATAGTCTCTTTTAAATGAAACTAACTTCAAGTGACGCAAATATACCTCATTTCTTCTCAAATTTTATAAAAATTAGTGTGGACCTTCCGAACTGCACCTGATACGTCTAACAATGCCCTTCTATTATCACAAGACGTTGATTTAAGTTTGAATATTATTTTGTAATAATTCTCGCATAAGAAATTTCCAAACTGAATTTGTAACTTTGTAAGGGGTCGTCAAGGACACCTTTTCTGAAATTTGCCATAGAAAAGTACTTCTAAAACTACGTAAAAAAGCGCTCATTTTTTCGTTTTTTAAGAGTTACATTCAATTTGAAAATAATGGAATATGATATACTCTTTAAGAAATACACATTTGTACCAATAATATACATTTAAGGCTAATGTAAAAGAAAGATCTCCAACAAAAGATGGTAGCTCTATCTTCTATATGCCTAATGTATTTTTATCGTTGCACGAAATTTCAATGCTGTCCCTACTAATACAAGTCTAGATAGTTCAAACTTTCAGGGAAGGAAGTTCATAACCAATTCAAGAGTTCTATCCTGAACGATTTTCTATTTTCTTTCTTGTTCATCGTTGAAAGAGCTTCATTGTTGTAGGTTTGGATATCCATAACAACGATGAAGCGATTTCAACAATGAACAAGAAATGACATAAAAAAAATAGGCATGAATAGAACTCTTGAATTGGTTATGAACTTCCTTTCCTGAAAGTTCGAACTCTCTAAAATTGAATTTGTAGCAGCAGCATTGAAACTTCGTGCGAAGAAAAAAATACATTAGACATATTCGGAGATAGTGATGCAATCTTTTGTTGGAGATTTTGCTTTACATTAGCCGTAAGAACATGAATAGAAATTTATTAAAATTTTACCAAGTATACGTTTGCCCTTCCATACATGTATGCAAAGTATTGATATAGAGCTAAGAAAATTAGGGGGGCTAAGCCCGCTAGCCCCTTGGCTGCGGGCCTGATTATTAATGGACAGAACCATGGGAAATTGGTAATAATTAACTAATAAGAATTCATATATCGATTCTGTGATGAAAAATATATAGTGATGGGCATATTTAATCATGTCAACGCGAAATAATCTATATACGTGTTGTAAGTTATATAACATTCTTTAATGGCCCGGACGGGTATGTAACTCTTGTTAGATTGTGCAAATCACTTTAAATATACCTTTAACAATTGAAAAAGGTAGCATTTTTCTTGAAGCACTGATTTCTATTCCAACATGGAGTAAGCTTCCTGACTAGTGAATGCCCATTCGGCGCTTCCTATACCAGTGAATTTTCTCATATGGTGTGTGTAACATACTGTATGTATGTTTGCAGTTTGTATCGTGGGTTCTTATTGCAGTGATATCCCTTTCGTGGGGATTCCTGCGGTAGTTGACATTCGGGTCAGATTGGAAATATCATAAGTATTTCCTATTGTCTTCGTTATATCCCCCGAATACGAATATTTGTGGAGTACATATTTTCACACTGGGAAGAGTTAACATTGCGTTACCCAGCAACCGAGGACACCTGCTACAACTGTAACCACCAATATCTTATGTTGACATATGTGTTTCGCAGATGAAGAGTTTCTGTCGTCTTCCGTATCAGTTGGAACTGAATATGAAGGCGGTTCAAATAACAGTTCTGATCACATAATTCTTCCTCCAGCAGGTAAAGTAAAACGTCTTCCTGAGATTCAACACACATTGTTCATCCAAACCTACCCAGCACTTCCTGCGAAGCGCCCACGCCATACCCTTCCTTATTTTCCCTCAGTGGGTTGGTTGTAAGAGTGGTCCATGAGTACGAAACACGCCCACTATAATAAAGACGATTTTATTCTATTGTCAACAAGTCCTCCTCCAGCTGCCAGCCGTTCATCAAGTGTTAAACAAGAGTCATCACTTAGACAATCTGAAATAATAACATGATCCTCTTTCCATCATGTTTTGTTTCAAAAGAGATATCATCAACATGTTGACAGGCGTCAAACTACACCGAACACCAATGAATTTGTACACCGGAAGGTACAATTGAGGAGCTTTTTCATCAGTAAGAGAAACGCGGAAGACAACACCATAAGCAAATGCCTAGCAGGCGGTGGTACCTACATTGATCTTCGAATAGAATACTAGATTCAGTGTCGCTTGCACTATGAGCAGTGACACGAGCAGTGCACATATTACGAAGGAATAGATGCTTTCATTTGCGACCTGTCCCTAATTTTGTTCATGCATATTTTGTACTCTTGCCTCACATATAGGGAAAAGGATACGTATTTGTGTGATGTTTCAAGTAGTCCTGTGCTTTAAGAATATAGTGTACACAAGCGTGGAACGAATATTTTCAGTGTTTCACTGCGAGAGCGACAGATAGGGCGGTATGTAACTGCAAGACGAAGCGAGAGTGGTTCATGCGAGAGCAAGCGTTTCGTATGCCCTCGCGCGAGTATTTCTCGCGTCTCGCACCTTGTTTTAACTTTCAATAAATTTTGTTTTTATATTAAAACTCCGATCATAGCTTACTCTTTACTGTTTCATTGTGGGAACTACTGACTCCAAATGGCACTATATACCACAAGTACATTATGCTACGTACTAGTAACCGTAAGCCTCTCACTTACTCACTATCCTTTCAGTGTGGTAGTTAATCTTTCTCTCTTGCCTTCCTGTTGGAAAGATAATCTGACTGACATCTCTTTATTTTATTTTATCTATGGATTTTGAAGTTACCATAGAGTTAGGAAGAAAATAGAGAACATACATGACGTCACATGAAGCCAAATTCAGTTCATCGGCAGCCATCTTGTGTAGCCCCATTAGAGTCCCTCTATACCGAGTACTGTGAGGATTGCCTTTTTCGATAGAGGATGAGTGCACCTGAGAGAGGCAATACTCGGAAAAAAGGGTCTCTGAATATGGGGCCACACAAGATGACTGAAATACCTCGTCCCTTCCGTCTCGGCTTCATTCCCCTCTACAACAAAAACAGCCTAAGGTTCCCTCTATTTATATTCCTAACTCTATGGAAGTTACAGATTAAACTTTCTATGTATTCTCTTGTCTATGGATGACGCCATGACCGATAAAATCAGTGAATTGTTAGGAACTACTTTGAATATATCTAAATTACTTGGTTGAGATTAAATCATCGAGCTCTACGTAAACTATACTGGAGTGACTACGTAATGTTGAAAGATAGACGCCAGAGCAAATATTTAAACTCGTTTGTCCACTTCCAGTCTAATCCGATGTGGACCAAATCTTCAGTTCTAACTCAGTTTTATACGCTTGATATCGCTGTGTGGCCCGTTTTTTTTATTTAAGTTTTAATTCGTGAGTTATTCATGTAAGAGTATATCGTACTCTGCATACAATAGAAAATATTGCAAATAATATTTACGTTTTTTGCAAGAATTAAGACATAAATACAAAAACGGGCCACACAGCGATATCAAGCGTAAAAAAGTGAGTTAGAATCGAAAATTTGGTCCATATTGGTTTAGACTGGAAGTGGACAAACGAGATTAAGTTTCCTCTCCGCTCCCTAGCTTCACATATTCATGAAATTTTGAATGGCTGCAGTCAGTCCAGTATCGTATTAATGGAGGTCGATGGTTGTTACTAAAGAATGAATGAAGTTACGTAATGTTCTTGAGTGGAAAGTACTTGACTGCATATGAAATCCGTTTCAGATATAGACAAAATTATTCCTACCTCTTTCAGTTTTATCTTGTACGTGGATGATTTTTGTGTAATGGTACCGGAAAAAAATGATTACAATAATTGGTTTACTAAACTTGAAACCCTCATACAGACTATTGTCACATGGTTAAAGCAAAGGAATTTTAAAATATCTGAAGATAAGTCCTCTATAATTACTATCTTACCTCCATACAGTAGATACAAACGACCGAATTTTCCACGATTAACTATGATACCTACTGCGGATCGAGTAAAATACTTAGGAATTACACTTGATTCAAAATTTAACATGGATGCGAATGTTAATTTAATGCTTGCTTAAGGGAACAGGATACTAAATATTTTAAAATCAATTGCAACTGCAAAATATGGCGGTACACAAACTATTCTCTTACTTTTTATAAAAAAATATTTCTTACCCAATATTGAATATGGCTTATCAGCTATACCCACCTTAAATAAAAAATCGCTAGAAAAACTTGACGTAATTTGCAGAAAGGCAATAAGAATTGCTCTTGGTGCAATGAAAAATCATCCGAATATCCCTACCTACTTGGAATCACACATAACAAATGTACAGACAAGGAGATTAAGAGCTGCGAGTAAATTTCTCATGAAAAAAATTAACAAACCGTTACATCCTTTTAACTCCTTGTATAAAGAAGCGATTCGGCTGTATGAGAAAAGGTTTACGAATAATAGAAACAGTTGGATATATCTAACAGAGCAATACAAAGATTATATTAACACTATATATAGACCAAAGAAGGAACTTCTTTACAAAATCGAGTGCCCTTTAGAAATTATCCCAGATGTGTATTTTCCTAAATTTACTACAATAGCAGAATATAAAAAAAAAATGGGCTGAATTTTACTTTATTTACTCTGACGGAAGTAAGGAATCTCAGACAGCTTCATGCGCAATATGGGATCCCCAGAAACAATATTCATTGAAATACAGATTAGATCCAATTTTTAACATCTTTTACCTTGAAAGTTATGGAATATTTAAGGCGTTAGGATATTGTATGCTCCTGCGAGAAAAAAAAATACTTATATTGACAGACTCACAAAGCTCTCTCAAATCCCTTCAAAGAACATACCAACAAATGTTTCATTCACACCCAATAATTTATGATATCTTAGAGCTGTATTATTTAAACATGGAATTAGGTAAAATTATTCATTTCAGCTACCTGGAAAGTGCAATGTTATGGTAATCAAATATATTCACCCTCTGCCGTTGATAGACATGCAAAGGAAAGCGCTGCATTGCCCTCAATAACGAATGCACGGAGTTATTGGCCAGATGTTCTAGCTCCAATGCTAAAACAAATTAACAATGATTGGAAACTAAGAGCCATTAACGAACATCATAACACTAATTCTCCGTTCAAAACTTACTTCAATGACCGAGCATCGAAACCCTGGTTTCATCACTTTAATATTTCTAGAAAAATCGTTCTTACTCTAATCAGAGCTCGTACAGACCACACACGCCTTTTATCTTACTTATTTAAAAAAGGTTGCAGTCTTTCTCCTTTGTGTGAATGTAGATTGGCTGAGCAAAATGTAAAGCATGTGCTAACATACTGCCCGAAATATTGTGCTAACAGAAGGTCACTTTTGAAACCCTTGTACCGCTTACCAATTCCAAAGCCAATCTCCTTGGAAAATATATTATACGAACCTAACCAACAGACTGTCTACTTAATTAACAATTTCTTTCTAAAATTAAAGAAAATATTATGAGTACTTGATGCATGTCTGCTTAAGTATATAATAGTTCATGTATATTTTTAAAAAAAATAATTGCTTGTATATGCATGAAGACTAATGACCTTGAATCTCATGTAATATTTTCTGCTTTCTGAATATGTTTCTATAGAGCATTGAAATGGATATTTTATGAATGTTTTAGTTGCGAAAGAAACGAGGCTTGTTATTTCTTGTATTTTAATGTAAACTGCATAGTAGATAAACTTAATATAAAATTAATATATGTACAACATCATTAAAGTTATTGCTTGAAGGACAACTATAATGTTACAGAGAATAAGTTTAATATATATATATTCATGTAACATATTATTTGAAGATAAGACTACAACAATAAGAAATCTCTTGTGAAATACTGCTTAATATAACAATCAGAACGATATGTATTGTCCCCTAGTACTGAGGGGGAAAAAAGAAAAGAATGTATCTCAATCTCTGACTTAGCTACAACTAGGTTACACTTAAGTTAAAATATTGTAAGCTTGATACAGTTTTCATTTGTAACACGACTATGTATTGCATTAACTCCATAAACGACGTACTCTTTATGAGCGGTCGATGGTAAACAATAAAGTCAAGTCAAGCATATGAAATATAGTGTGTCCTACAAGATTAGGAAGATTAAATGATTAGGAAGATTAAATGATAAGATCGAAACGGTAAATCTTTTAGGAATGTTCCTGGAGTTGTCTAAGGAATTACTATTGAAGGTAAAACTTAATTATTATGTTTTTAGTGCATTTTCTGATGTTACTGCTTCGAAGGAAACACAAACTCAACAATGTCAACAAATATTAGGTTTTGCTTCATAGGATATGTAAATATGTGGACTGATATAGGAAGTTTCTTATTTGGGTGACTTGAGATACTTTTCTACTTAAGTTTAATTAACCGGAAATTAGAATCAAACTTTATGGAGACAATAACTACTTTCTTCTACGTATTATGTGTGGTATGATAACTATACGACTGTTAGTAGTTGACGACTTTCTGGTATTTATTTGAATGCTACACTATTGTAATGTGGGATTACTTACTCTGAACTAACCTACTAATATTTGATCAGAGCAAATCTATGCATTGGATATTTTCTGACCTGATCCAGACTAACCTATTGTTGTGAACTAGACTTCAAGTAAAACTAACCTACGTTTGGAGAACTATTCTTTGTATGCAAATGGTACAGAATCAAACCTACAGGTTTGAACTTATATATAAATATGCTAATTGGAAACAGGAACTCTTCCTAAGCTTTTCTTCAGTCTCACGGTGAAATGTGATCTTTACTGGTGATTTCACCGTCACTTTACACAAAAAATAAAGCTAAAACTGAAGGTTATCTAACGTCATACCTCCTTCAATTTTTTTAGAAAATACGTCACATAAACTTAATCATTTGTATTAATTTAAAAAAGTTTATCTTCAAAAAATAGTTCAGATTTTTCGTATCATGTAAAATTTAAAATGATTATTAATAATATTATTACTTTTGATTTGAAACCTTTGTTGAAAAACAATAAATGAATAAGGAAATTATTCAAAAGTAGAAAGTCTAAAAACTTCATCAAGTGGTTTGGATGCTGACTGTTAACAAAATAAAACTTGCATTCCCTCTCTGAATGACGACGCTGATATTATGTTTCAGAAAGGAGATAGATCTCGGGTCCTTTGATTTATAGGAAATCCTGGGTGCCAGCGCAGAAATGCAAACCTTGACCTTTTGTTTGAACTGTACAGTTCATTGTTTGTACCAAATGGAATCTAAAGAATTATTAATGAAAATATAAATTGTCCTAAAATCAGGTAAATATTCGACATTTTGAGACTTGTCTGAGAAACAGGAAATGAAGCCTTTAGCTAAAAGTTTTGAGGTCACTATGTTGGTTATGCCGAAACTTGTATACACCAAGGATTATTTATTGTTGATCCTTAGAATTTTGTAAACTTTACATGCAGACGACTACAACTTATTTACCAACATTAAAAGAAGCCTTAGTAATGGTAAAATGAGGAAAACAGCATTTGGCCCCTACTTGTGTCATTGTTTTCGATAATATACCTAGGTACATATTGACTTACTGGAAAAGAGAATAAAAGTATGTTGTTGTTTGTTTTTTCTTGTGTTTTTTTTAATGCGGAAAACCAGACAACTAAATGAACAGAAAGAGCACCTGTTTGCTGTGGCAATATACTTATTGTGCTCTAATGTACAAGAGCAGTTGTTACTGTAAATAGCCTAATAGAAGTTTATGATGACCAATATTTTTCTGTTTTTCTGTCCCTTCCCCATCTTATCTCCCCAACAGAACATTAAACAATACAAAGAAGCAGTAGCGTAGATAGGAATTTCCCAAGGGAGGGGATATCTAGAAAATCACATCCTTGGCAGCTATGCAACCCAACACAACAAATTTCTTTAAAATATGTTTCGGGGCTTTTTTCTATAATTTTAGAACAGCACAATTATTGTGCCGCAAAGTACTAAATACATGAATCATATCCGTATAGTCTGCTTAGTTCAATAATGATTCTAATACAAATTTAGACATACTTGAAACATGGATTTTGTCAAGAGCGAAGAGTTTCTCGACCAACATTTACTTATGCTTATACGCTCACCTTGATGACAGTTTTCTTTTGTAAAACTACCAGTCCGTTCAGCCACATTTGAAAGTTCTAATTTTTCAAAGATATACGCATTTATTTATTACAGAGTATAATAAAATATAAACAGCTTTCGAAAGTTACAATTAGTGTAGAATATTTTGTATACAAAGAAAATATAATTCTACTAACTGTGGGAGTTTTGTTTTCGTGTTCAGGTTCTTCATTTTAAAGCCTCAAATAACACTTTTGTAATATACTCTGATAGCTGATTTATGTAGCTACTGTACTATATTAGGAAGTTGATTTATGTAGCTACTGTATTAGATATTCTAGACCGATACTGTTCTTCCATACAGCTCAGTGACGTATCCAACCAGAGAGTTTAGAGGATGAGGACCTCTCCGAAATTCCGATTTATTTGTACACTTCGTGTTTGAAATTACATCAACAAACTTCTGGAGGTGATTCCTCACATCAAAACAGAACGAAAGTTCCTCTGTCAGATTTTTAAACTATGCATAGTTTCGGAGCTATAGGGTGCCGAAAGCGTGGGAAAATGAACCTTAGATTTTCATATTTATAACACCAGGAACAATAGAGCTGATACTTCGTGGTACCTTCAAAGACTTTAAACCTACTCTATTTGAAAATGCAGATTTCAAAATTCCGCAATGGGCGCGCAAGAGTTCTGAAGTAGGTGTAGGTCGAGATGAGCATGAATTAAGACTTCCCATGTAAGTAAAGATGGCACACGTCATCTCCAGCATCCAATCGGGCAATGGTCTTTGATAATAAATAAATAAAACATTCGAAATTTTGAAATTCTTACTCCTGCTTGTTATGCATCCACGCATTTCTTTCTCTCAGAAAATCGTTCGGTGTATGCAATTTACTTGAGATATCGGCTTGCGCAAACAAATTATTGTTTCCTGGTGAAAACCGTCTCATTCATACACATTTTGACCCATCTTTACTGTAAAGAATTTCTGGAAATCCCCTAATTCCTTTGGGGAATCCTTTGGGCGACCATTGTGGATTTTTGAAATATGCATTTTGGAATAGTGCAGATTTTAAGTCTTTGACGGAACCATGCCACATCAGCCCTACTTTTCGTGATGCTAGATATATGAAGCTCTGAAGTTTATTTTCCCATGCTTTCGGGACCCTGTAGCTTCGGATATATACACATTTTGAAAATTTGTCTGAGGAACTTTCGTCTTGTTTTGGTGTGAGGAATCACCTCCAGAAGTTTGTCGGTGCAATTTAAAAGACGTTGTATTTGTTATCTAATTTTATATCCAGATCCTCTTTGAACCTTCCCCAAATCCGTGAAAACCCTAAGAAAATTCGGGATACATGCGTGAAAGAGTAAATATAATACTGTAATTAGAGCTCAGTTTCTGTAGTTTTGTAAATATTTTCATAGATTCTTCCAAACTCAAATATACTGCGACTTACTTTGCCTTCAGACAATTTGCTTTAGATCTTTCGAACTTTCTAACATTATCTTTGGCATTATTCACATCTTCAACAAGTGATGGTGTTCCTTTTGTAAAAATGTGTGCAACAGGTAATCGTAGCGAAATGCTAATTTAATGGAATAAAGGTAGCAAATAAATTATAAATGTATTAAATCCATTACATGCCTTCAATGTGAGCTTGGGAAGTTGTTTAATAAAGAAATTTGGATAATTGCTTCGAACACAAATTGGGTTAATTCTTTAAAATCATGGATTGTGTTATTCTTTTATATCAGTCTCCTCATACTTAAAATTGTTTATGTTAGAGGCGAAACATTTTCACTCTACATAATTCCACAAAAATGCGTTTTCCGTAAGCGGACATAAAATATAAGTGTTCCAATTGATCTTAAAGAATTAAATGTCAGTCGAATATGAATGGTCTCAAATACTCACACATTGAGCGAATGTGTTGCACAATATACATAAATCACAGCAGGGTACTATTACGGTATGTCTTGAATATTTTTTTATATTTCGTGGCAAACTGCTAGCTCCATCATATTCTTAATAACATAAGATCTCGTAATTAACACCAAATTTATCTAATTTGATAAACTGTTTCCTCTATATCCCGATATTGTTTCTTCATAACTTTCCTAACCAACACCACGTTAGGGGAAGATCTGCCAGATTGTTACTGAGTCACGAAATAAATTGCTTTTTAAGAAACCACATAGTCATCATTGACGTAATTAACAACGAAGCTTTTCCATGTAGGTGATATTAAGAATTTCATCCGCTAATGCAGAAAATCATTCAGCTGCATTTAATTAGTCAAAAAATTCCTTAATTGAAACTTGATCGCGAATGTCAATAATTGATTTACTCAACTCTTTTTCCCTTATAGCCGACCGAGGTAGTCGTGTGGTCTGAGGCGTTAGGCCAGCGTCTCGAAGGTTGTGGGTTCGAATGCTACCTGGGGCATGGATGTTTGTGAAATTTAACAAGCGTTGACCTCGTATAATCGTGACGGGCCGAAATCGAAAGTGACTAATTGCCCATAGAAAATATTTTTTTCAAAAATTTATCTTCTTCGTAATGATTTGAAAGATCACATTAGATCTTACAACCGAAACTTTTCAATGTGTGTAATTTTAATTTATAATTCATATCTAATGTAACGAGGACGTCTGTTAAAGTTATTTCTTCTCTACGTAGAAAGTAACTGCTTCAACCATAGATTTTTAATGTTTTATATTCAAAATTTTCTTCGTTTAACCCTCATTGGGACTATCAGTACAGAAATTACTACATTCTTCATTATTGTCTAGAATTTTTATTTTATTTTATTTTTATTTTTTTTTACTGGAGCTATCGATGTGATTGTCGAAGCATTTTTATTTTACTGGCTGTCCTAAAGGTTATTTACCACATCTACTTAAATGTGAAACTACAACGGAGAATGTACAATACGCCCCTTGTATGTTTATGGATAAACTTCAATTATATCGGGACGGACGTAAGCTACAGTGCTGTTACCACTCTTACAATTAATTTTTATATTTTAACTAACAATTATATGTTTGCAAACATAGCTTAATTTTCTCTTCTAGAAATACTCTTCTTCTAAGTTCATAAAGATAGTCAAGGGGGGATATATCCCTCATATCTCCCCCTTACCTACGCCACTGTAAAGAAGTATCCATAATTTGATAATTTTAATGTATATAATTATATAAAGCCAACATCTAGGCATGGCACTGCTGGTATCAAACTAGCTAAATAACCCACATTCAAAAGAAGACTGGAATTGTAACAACAGTTACCTAGATTTTTACAAACTTTTCTTCAATTTACAATGGTTCATCGTGTCCTGAAATTTTGCGACGTTAATTTAACTCATTTCCCAACGTCATACAATAATGAAATTTTGCACAGCGACGTAAGTCGGGCGACAATACAATATTCCATTTTTACTTTCATAAATTTCTATGTATTTATATATTTTAAAAGCATATTTTATATTTTGTAATATGAACTTCTATGTAATAAAATAAATGCCCGCAACGATGTTGCGTTTGACTGGTTGCAGAACACTTCAGGACTTGGATAAGAAATTATCAGCTTGCGAAAAAGTATCCGAACACCGAAATAACTAAAAAAATAATATTAAAAACTTTTCTAAAAAAAAGACATATTTTTCTTAAATAATTCATATTAAAATGTACAAAAATAATTTTGTTTATGCATCACTAAAAGAAAAGCATGAGGCGCGTCAATTGAAGAATTTATAAAGTGACTGTATATAAGAGCGAGCCCTATTCTTTTCTTTTTAATCATGTGTAAACAAAATTAGTTTTGTACTTTTTAGTACCGTACGAATTGTTTAAGAAAAGTATGTTATTTTGTTATTATTTGTTCCATTGTTCTCACTATTGATCAACGTTTAATTCAATATGCCTCTTTATTTAAATTAAGTTATTCACAAAAACTTTATTGGTTTCGAGAAATTCGTTGTTCACAAAGCAACCAGGAGAATGCAAGACTCTCGCTAGAATGGAAAACTAGACCCTTCTCGCATCTTTCTCACAGCTGCGAGCGCGAGAAAAGACTTCCCTCTCGTCTTGCATATAGGAACAACACATTTCTCGCCTTGCCTCGCGTGAAACGTTAAATATTTTGTACACTAAATGTAAAGGTTTTAATTGAATGTGTAAGATTTCTGTAGTAGCCGGTATTTATAAAGATACAGTGGTTTAATCCAAATTTGGGTCTTTTTGTCCCTCCTTTCTGTATGGGCATTCAAATCCCTGAAATAAAATTTACAATTTCAGAGTTTCAAGTGATTTATTTAATACACATTTATAAATATTACTGGGCCGCAATCCAAAATTTCATTTTTGCGTTTCATTCTTCCAGTATTTTCTAAAATATAAAAACACGGGGTGTAGGTAGGCCCTATCCCTTAAAGTACATCTACTTAAATTCATAAAGAAGCAAAAATGTACTGTACTTGACAAGAGCGATATGTTCGTAGAAACTACTCTTGTTTTCGTTCTGGCCTTTGCTGTATCTGCACGAAAACACGTTTTCAAATTCCGCAACAGATCCTCAATCTCCCTCCCAGAGTGTTTGTGGTTTTACGTAACAAGGTTTGATTAGTTGAGAGTGCTCGCCACACACATTCGACAATTGCATTACCAGTTAGCTTTCCTTTCTTCCACTTAGTAAGTGCAGTCTCTGTCTCACTTAAAAGCAAAGGGACGAAGAAGAACTACGCAGGAACTGGGTAGCGTTGGAAGGGGAGGGTGTATTTTGTTCGAAGCAACCTTCATTAGACACATTCACTGAACCTCCTCACCACATCCGCAGTACTGCTGCATTCTCTCACAGGGTGTGTGATTAGATAAACCATCGTGGAAAAGACACCAACACAATTGCGTTTAAAAAAATCTATAGCTTATTAAAGGGGATGGAACTTACTGAACAGCCATTAAGCTTATGCCCTTATTGGTAGTAATTATCTTTCTGAAACTGTATACGTAACAAAAGTAAATTTAGTAATTACCAGGTGCGTAAATATGAAACCGGAATTTATGTACAGAAAAGACACAGTGATTGGATGACAATGCTAAGAACTATTTTATTCGAAGTATTAGCCATCGCTAGCGATACATTTCTGCCACCGTTCCGGCAATGTGTGGATGCCAGACCAAAAAAGCTGTGCCTCTTGTGCTGCAAACCACTCATCAAGCCATTTTCGTAAGATGTGAAGCGCTGGTCAGCAAGTGCGTGTCCCATGGATGCAAATAAGTGAAAATCGAAAGGCGCCAAGTCTGGTGAGTAAGCAGCATGCGGAAGGATTTCCCAGCCAAACGTCGCAATCGTTTCCTTGACCGGTTTTGCTGTGTGGGAGGGTGCATTATCGTGAAGCACAACCACTTTATGTTGTCTTTGGTCATATTCTGGTCGTTTTTCACGCAAAGCTTGATGCAAATCGATCATTTGTTTTCGGTAACGTTGGCTATTAACGGTTTCGCCAGGTTTCAGCAGTTCATAATAGATCACTCCCTTCTGATCCCACCAAATACAAAGCATTGTCTTCCGTCCATAGCGATTTGGTCTTGCAGTCGATGTCGCCGGTTCTCCTGGAGTTACCCATGATCTTTTACGCTTAGGATTCTCGAAATTGATAAACTTTTCGTCATCAGTCACAATTCGATGGAGAAATGATTTCCTTTTGTACCTGGCGAGCAGAATTTCGCATGTGGTTTTCCGGTTTTCGTGCTGTCGTTCAGTCAATGCATGTGGAACCCATTTTCCCATCTTCTGAATCTTGCCCATGGCTTTTAAACGTATGGAAACTGCTTCTCGTGTCACATTTAATTGATCCGCGAGCGTCTATAGTTGTTGCGTTTGAGCGTCATCCTCATCCAACAAAGCTTGCAATTCGCTGTCTGCAATCTTTTCCGGTTGTCTTCCACGTTCTTCGTTTCTCACGTCAAAATCGCCACTTTTAAATTTTGTAAACCACGTATAGCACTGTGACTTACCAGGAGCATGATCACCGTAAGCTTCGACAAGCATGCGATGCGATTCCGCAGCAGTTTCCTTCAAATGGTAACAAAAAATTAATGCTGTCCGCACATCGTAGTTTGTGGGTACAAATTGCGCAATGTTCAACGCTATTAAACACTACACTATGACATGAAACTTGTCTGGTTGTGAGTTGCAAATCGTTATCAGCAGTCAAAACAAGCAAGTGGTGCCAAGGACGCAGTTTTACGGTAACCACAGTGACAGCTAACGCCGTCTATGCACAAATTTCGGTTTCATATTTACACACCTGGTACAACAACATTACTACGTGGGAGGAGGTATTTGTTATTAGAGGATAGGCCCTGGCCGTCTATCTTCCAACATCCTCTCCCCAACCTACCCCGGCCTGAACTTAAGATGCCTAAAGATGCATAAAATAAAATTAATTCGAGTTATTAGAGGAAATTTCATATAAGAGATTTCATTTGATTTCATATAAGAGATCATAGTACAAGCAAACTAAAACAACTCTGTAATGTTAAGACATATAATTGAACTTAATTATTACGGGGAAGAATGGTGCACAAACGTAATAAATGATTTGTAATAGAAAAGCTGAAACATTGCGTTGCGTATCATTACCCAGCTGAGTGGGGTAATTGTACGCAGCGCAGCTTCTTATATTTTCCGTTCCGATTTTAAAGAGACATGAACAAATATGCAATAGCATTCCTTAAGAACAACAATATTATTGCAGATTGAACTTGAGTCTTGACGATAGACTTGAGTCTTCAGATATTTTGTACACACAGAAAATAAGATCTCGTTATGGAAGTAATCACTTATCTGATGATAAACAAACAAAACTTGTGAAAGTTTGAAATTAATTATTTACAATCTGATTCATAGTGCGAAATTCTGTGGGTGGGGGGATTTCCCTACCAACAATCTACTTATTAATTTTCCCTCTCGCTAAAATCTCCCTCCCAGAGGGTTAAATTAAGATGATATTCTGCGTGCAATTACCCCGTTTTCAGCCATGGTGAAAATGTCATTGTTATCGCTATTATAATCTGCACCAATCCTTACTAAAGCAAACATAACAACAAAGCAAGCATGTGTCCACATAATGTCTGCATATTCCCTTACATTCTATTGCATATACATGAAAAAATCTATTTCGTGCACTTCCTTTATGATAAATTGGAATTGTATTTATGGTCTTTAGGCATCTAAGGCTCAGACCGGAATAGGGGAGGGGGAAAGGATTCGGGAAAGTATCGGACAGAGCCTATGTTGAAGGAGCCATCACGGCATTTGCCGGGTGTTACTGAGGAAACCCCCTGGAAATACCTGTCAGGATTGCCGGCCGCTGGGATCAAACACTTTACGATAAATATTATCAATACTAAATGGCGTGGCGTACATAAAACGATGTACTTCACGGTGTACACTAGAGTTTAATTGCTTCGTTCTCCAGTATGTGCCACTACATGTAAAGAATGTCCATGATGTCTCCGTTCGCCCACACAGAGATGCGTGCCATTACCTACAGCGTACTAGGTCTATTACCCCGTTTTCCTATAAGTTGCACTTACCCATAATGAGTTCCAGCAACACTCGTCTCCCCACCACTCCCACTTTTTATTACAACTTACTCTGCAATCATGTTTCATCTCTGGTACAAATCTTGTAATTGATTTTTAACTCACTTCCCATCATCCGATTTCTTTAAAGTTTTGTAAACTTGCTTGCTTAAGATGACAATACAATATTCAATCATTAGATATACGACAGAATAATCAAATTAACTGTAATTAATTTAAAAAAATAATAATTTAATGTGGACTTCTTTATCCTAAAACAAATACTAACCCGCAACCATGTTGGGTTTTGACTGGTTGCAGAACACTTTAGGATTTCGGTGTGCGAAGCTCTTAATATAGAAAAAATAAAATAAAAAAGGATTTTTTTAAAAACATGCTTTTTTAAGCAAAGAAAAATAAAGTAAAAAATAATAAATTTATAAATCGGAAAATAAAAGCGTGAGTGCTCTTGCTTACCTTATCATAAAATCATATCTACGCTTTTAATTTCCGATTCATAAGTTTATTATTTTTTTACTTTTTAGTTTATTTTTCTTTGCTTAAAAAATCGTGTTTTTCAAAAATCCTTTTTTTTTAGTTAGCAATACAAGAAATGGCAATAGAAAGAATTAAGAAGACACCCCTGGTGTTTTGTGCGAAAATTTCTTATACAAGTTAAAACCACTAAGCTCTACGTAACGATACTAGACTGCTCAGGTAGTGTTGAAAGATAGACGTCTGAGCAAACATTTAAATTCGATCGTTTAATTATAAATTTTCAGTTCTGAATTTTTTACGCTTATTATAGCTGTGTGGCCCGTTGTCTAATTATATCTTAATTATTGAGTTACGCACGTATCAGACTATGCGTATAATAGTACTTACATACATTTCTGGCAAGAATTAAGGTCTAAATGAAAAATGGATCCACAGTGATAACTTGCCACTTTTACAATCAAAGTAATAGTTTTCCCCAACCATTCAGACCATGACGAATCCAACGGTGTATCGCTCATCTTTGTCTGACTTGTAGTTCCTGAGATCTAGTGCGGTACAGATGCAGAAAGCTAAGCGATTTAAAATGACCTGCCACCTTTAAAATCAAACTGATACTTTTCCCCACTCTTTCAGACCACAGGGAATCCAATGGTGTAAGGTTAATTTCTGAATCACTTATAGTTCCTTAGATCTAGTAGGCTAGTACGGACAAACATACTAGCTTCCTTATATAAATACACAAGCGCAATCAAGAAAGCCAAGCAAATGAAACGGACCTGTCAATGTAAAGTCAAAATTATAGTTTCCGCATTCTTTCAGGCCATGACCAATCTAAAGGTATATGGCTCATTTCTGTGTAACTTGTAGTTCCTGAGATCTAAGCTTAAATTTGTAGAAGCAGCACTACAATTTCGTAGAGCGAGAAAATACATCAGAGACATACGTACTGCCATCTAGTTTTGCACAACCTATAAGGTTCTAAAGTTGGTGCTTTTTTTTTTTTTTACATTCTTTTCTTTAGTTCACAATGGTTCGTGGTGTCCTCAAATCTTGTAACGTTAATTTAATACATTTTCCGACGTCATACAATGACGAAATTTTGCACAGCGACGTAAGTCGGGTGACAATACAATATTCCATTGTTACTTTCATACATTTCTATATTTTAAAAGCATATTTTAATATTTTATTTAATATCGACTTCTTTATCCTAAAATAAATATTAGCCTGCAAAGATGTGGAGTTAGACTGCTTGCAGAACACTATAAGATTTGGGTCACAAAACATTAGCTTGAGAAAAAGTACCCGAACACCGAAATAACTCGGAAAAAAATAATTAAAAACCCTTTTAAAGAAATACTTTTCTTACACAATTGGTACTAAAAAGTTAAATAAAAAGTAATTTTGTTTATGCATAACTAAATAGAAAAGCATGATGCACGCTCTCATATACAGTCACTTCATAAATTCTGGAATAGGCGCGCTACATGCTTTTCTTTTTAGTCATGCATAAACAAAATTATTTTCTACCTTTTTAGTACGAATTGTTTAAGAAAAGTATGTCTTTAGAAAGGTTTTTTTTTCGAGTTGTTTCGGTGTTCGGATAATTTTTCTCAAGCTAATTTTTGTGACCCAAATCCTAAAGTGTTCTGCAACCAGTCAAACCCAACTCGTTGCAGGCTAGTATTTATTTTAAGAAAAAGAAGTCCATATTAGAAAAATATATTAAAATATGCTTTTAAAATATATACCTGTAAATATATAGAATATAATTATATGAAAATAACAATGGAATAATGTATTCTCACCTGACTTACGTCGCTATGAAATATTTCATCATTATATGACGTCGGGAAATGAGTTAACGTTGCAAGATTAGAGGACACCACGTACCATTGTGAACTAAAGAAAAATTTGTAAAGAAAATCAACACGTGCTTTCGTCAGAATGAAAATGAAAGAAGCCATATTTTCTCTACCGCACGGAAAATTATATTTCCAAGAAGAAAATAACACGATATACGGAAAACGATCTTTTGTTACATGATCTCTTAATTACAAACTCAGTAGTTTCTCTTTGGTAATGTATTTGTTGTATTTAAAAATAAATATATGGCGAACAAAAGGATAGAACAGCACAGAATTTGCCCTCTAAATTAAATACATGGAATCCCATACATGAATCACATGAATACAAAGATAAAAAGTACATAAACCAGAGAAAGTGATTCCCACCACAATTTAATTAAATTATTCCAAGGAAGAGGCACAAAGATTACAAATGCATTCTAGGAATTACTTATGAAAGATCTTACAGGATCCTTAAAGTTACTGGTATACATTTATGGTTTCCCGAACAAAAACTTAAAAAGTGAAAATAGATAATCTTGTTAAAAATATAATTATCAAATGCGTGCAAGACGCTATGACATAAGCCAACTACAAAATGTTAGTTTCTCAAATATTTATAGGCGTAAATCTTAAAAATGAATTGAATTTGCAAATTAATCATAGCTCCATCTCTCTAGAATTGAATTGAATTTTAAGACCTTTAAGCAGCTAAGGCTGGGATAGAGGAGGGGAACGGATTCGGGAAGGTGTCGGCCAGGGCCTATGTTGAAGGTGCCATCCCGGCATTTGCCTGGTGTGACTGAGGAAAAAACTGGAAAAACCTCAGTCAGGATAGTCGTTCGCTGGGATCGAACCGACGACCTCCGGAATACTAAGCCAACGCTCTACCACTGAGCTACGGCGGCACGGTTCTACCTCTAGAAGTAACAGTAAATTTAAGGAAAAGTTTAATCTTCCTTGAAACATTTCGTAAAAGTACGTACATTGAGAGTACCAATACTTGAACTGTATTACACGCAAAATTTATGTGAGCTGCAAAAACTGTATGAAGATTTGAAATCACCATACTCGAAATGGATTCAGCCAGCTACCGAATACTTTACAACAGGGAAGTAGTGTTGTTGATGCTTGGCAAAAGATAACGCTCACCAGAATCACAAACACCACGCAACCAAGATCTCACTTGATTCGAACCGGAAATGACAAAATCACGACTATGCTTAGTTGTTATAATACAAAGGTCATCCTGGACGTATGCCTCCTCCTTCATAACTTCCGTAATTTTTAACTGATTTTAATAAAATTGTGGTGGCATGTACTATGATATGTTACTAATATAGAGAATATTTTATTTTCAAATTCCTAACTATATAACATGAATGACAGAGAAAAGCAAAAAGCAGTGATTGCAATCCTAGAAAATGAGATGTCAAGCTGCAAATATCCGCAAAATATTCCTGGTGGTGCACGGAGTTGCCACAATCAACATCAGCAATGTCCAAATGTGGATGGATGCAGAGGGTTTGAGAGGGGGAGAAAGTTCAGTGGCTGAAAATCAAGGCAGCGGAAGTCCCACAAATGCAGACAGATGTGAACAGACGAGTGAATAACCTCATTAAATCCGATCGTCATGTCACTGTCCAGGGATTGTCTAATGCAGTTCACTGTGGTCATTAGTGCTATGGAAACATTAATGAACAAGGTAAAGGAAGCAATCAGAAAGAAAAGACGTGACACCCCACTTGAAGGTGTTGTATTACACCATGATAATGCATGCCTCCATGCCGCAATGGAGAGTAAACGGGCAGTTGCCAAAGTGTGGTTGACTCAGCCCACCCTACAGTCTTAATTTAGCTCCTTCCGATTTTTTTCGTGGGGAACATTTCGATGACGTACAAAACTTTGAACTAACTGTGAAGCTGTGGGAGAGACGAAAGCCACAGGATTGTTTTCAAAATGGGTTTCGGCAATGGGTTTAAAGAAGGCGGAAGTGTGTATTTAAAATTGTCTATTATTGACTATTTAAAAAATGGACAACACTTTGAAGTATTTTTCTCCACCGAGTTTCGCATTTTTATTGCTATAAATAAACATATTATGAAGGAGGTATTACTTTCAAGATGACCCTCGTATTTCAGACTTCTCTCAATAGTTGTATAATTTGTATGAGTATATTCAAGCCTCCGCAGCATTCGGGATGTCCTGAGTTCCATACCAACCACAGAGCATCCTTAGTTTTTTCAAGTGACACTAGGCAAATGTCAGGATGGAACCTTCAACTTAGGCTATGCCAGACTCCTTTCCACATCTTTTCTCCTATCCTATCCCGGCCTGAGCCGTAAATAAATTGAAATTCTCATTAGCATTGTCTGAAAAAAAAAATTAGGTGATACAGGAAAATGAAAACCAGATTTGAAATCAAGTTTGCTGAAATTAATTCATCAAATCACCTTTCACATTTGAGACACCGGAGAGTTCGGCGACGGCTTGCAGCGAGTGCACAACGAAGATCTGCGGCTCTGCGGAAGTGCGAACAGCCGTGTGATTACACATACATACACTACAGGACAATCCACTTCCACATTATTTTACATTACGTACATTTTCATTTCTACACGATTTCCCTCTCCCTCACTCTTCCTTCCGCACTTTTGAACCATATCCGTCCCAACTCTACCGGATTTGACGTTTTACCCTGACTAGACACTTCTTACCCGATCTTGACTTTTTAATTATTAATTTGTTCGCTCATTACGGGGAACACGCTAACTCCGGTTGCGAAAACACTTTATTTAGTACTCTCACTACTTATCCACTTTATTACTAATTAACATAATTACACTTGTATTGACTGGAAATAAAGGTGCACATACAGATGCTTATCAGAATAATGGAAACACCTGTAGTTGGCAACACGTCAGATGTTTGGGTTGGCAGTGGTGTCGTGGCGACCGCAGCGCCGGACTGCTGGTGGTGGTGTGTTAGGTCGGTCTCCATACTACGTCAGGCGTCGTGGAACAGGAGTGTGCAGTGGCTGCAGCAGACGGAGGTAGTGTAAAATGGGAGACCTCTCAGAGTTTCAAAGAGGGCAAATTGTTGGTGCACAGTTATGTGGAGTGAGTGTGACGGCAGTGGCTAGTGTGTTAGGTGTGTCGCCAGGGACAGTGTCGAAGGTGATGACGGCCTACACAACACACGGGAAAACCACATCGGGGAAGTGGAACAGTGGGCGGAAGAAAAGCATCAGTGACAGGGCACGCCGGGTATTAAAGCGCATTGTCACGCGGAACCGTCGTGCCACTGCCGCGCAAGTGACGGTGGAACTCAATCAGCACCTCCCCCAACCTGTTTCGACAATCACAGTCCGCCGCGAATTACATGACATGAACTTACGGGGTCGTGTTGCACGGGCCAAACCTCTCATCAGGGACCAGAACGCTTTAGCACGCCGCAAATGGTGCCGCGACCATGCAACTTGGACCGTTGACGACTGGAAACGTGTGGTATGGTCGGATGAGTCACCATTCACCCTATTCCAAACCACGGGCCGTGTTTATGTGTGGAGAACGCCCAAAGAAGCGTATGATCTGCAGTGTCTCCGCCCAACTGTGAAACATGGCGGCGGCACGGTGATGCTGTGGGCCGCAATATCATGGTTTTCATTGGGTCCTGTGGTCACACTTCGCGGACGCATCACTGCCAACGATTATGTCGCAATTTTAGGAGACCACTTGCATCCTATGGTCCGGATGTTGTTCCCGGACAATGA